>CATORF010000055.1:0-60000 GCA_951804975.1 Anthophora plumipes
GTGTTTCATCTATGAGAAGTATGCAGAATCATCGAGAACGCTCCTTTCGAGATAGTTAATGCGAGAAACACGTTTTCTGGGGTTTTCACCACACCTCTGTTCGTTGGATATGCAGAACCGGAGATATCTTGGTTTTCCTGGGGTTTCAAGCAGAGATATGCATTTTCTGCGATAATCTTGGTGAGACTTCTGTCCGAAGTATGCAGAATCATCGGGATCGCTCTTTTCGAGCTATTTAATGCGAGGAACACGTTTTCTGGCGTTTTCACCACACCACTGTTCGTTGGATATGCAGAACCGGAGATATCTTCTTTTTCGTGGGGTTTCAAGCTGAAATATGCATTTTCTGCGATAATCTTGGTGAGACATCTGTCCGAAGTATGCAGAATCATCGAGATCGCTCTTTTCGAGCTATTTAATGCAAGAAACACGTTAACTGGTGTTTTCACCACTCCACAGTGCGTATGATGTGCAGAACCGGAGATAACCCGGGTTTCGTCGGGTTTCAAGCTGAGATATGCATTTTCTACGATAATCTTGGTGAGACTTCTGTCAGAAGTATGCAGGATCTTCGAGAACGCTCTTTTCGAGCTATTTAATGCGAGAAACACGTTTTCTGGTGTTTTGACCACTCCACAGTGCGTTTGATATGCAGAACCGGCGACATCTTGATGTTCGTGAGGTTTCAAGCTGAGATATGCATTTTCTGCGATAATCTTGGTGAGACTTCTGTCAGAAGTTTGCAGAATCATCTAGATCGCTCGTTTCGAGATCTTTAATGCGAAAAACAAGTTTTCTGGTGTTTTCACCACTCCACAGTGCGTCTGATATGCAGAACCGGCGATATATTGGTTTTCGTGGGGTTTCCAGCTGAGACATACATTTTCTGCGATAATCTTGGTGAGTCTTCTGTCAGAAGTATGCAGAATCTTCGAGATCGCTCTATTCGAGCTATTTAATGCGAGAAACACGTTATCTGGTGTTTTCACTACTCCACAGTTGGTTTGATATGCAGAACCGGAGATAATTTGGTTTTCGTGGGGTTTCAAGCTGAGATATGCATTTTCTGCGATAATCTTGGTGAGACTTCTGTCCGTAGTATGCAGAATCATCGCGATCGCTCTTATCGAGCTATTTAATGCGAGAAACACGTTATCTGGTGTTTTCAGCACTCCACAGTGCGTTTGATATGCAGAACCGGCGACATCTTGATGTTCGTGAGGTTTCAAGCTGAGATATGCATTTTCTGCGATAATATTGGTGAGACTTCTGTCCGAAGTATGCAGAATCATCTAGATCGCTCGTTTGGAGCTATTTAATGCGAGAAACACGTTATCTGGTGTTTTCACCACTCCACAGTGCGTTTGATATGCAGAACCGGCGACATCTTGATTTTCGTGGTGTTTCCAGCTGGGATATGCATTTTCTGCGATAATCTTGGTCAGACTTCAGTCAGAAGTATGCAGAAAAATCGAGAGCGCTCTTTTCGAGCTATTTAATGCGAGAAACACGTTTTCTGGGGTTTTCACCACACCTCTGTTCGTTGGATATGCAGAACCGGAGATATCTTGGTTTTCCTGGGGTTTCAAGCTGAGATATGCATTTTCTGCGATAATCTTGGTGAGACTTCTGTCCGAAGTATGCAGAATCATCGGGATCGCTCTTTTCGAGCTATTTAATGCGAGGAACACGTTTTCTGGCGTTTTCACCACTCCACAGTGCGTTTGATATGTAGATCCGCCGATATCTTGGTTTTCGTGGGGTTTCCAGCTGAAATATGCATTTTGTGCGATAATATTGGGGAGACTTCAGACAGAAGTATGCAGAATCATCGAGATCACACTTTTCGAGCTATTTAATGCGAGAAACACGTTATCTGGTGTTTTCAGCACTCCACAGTGCGTTTGATATGCAGAACCGGCGACACATTGATGTTCGTGAGGTTTCAAGCTGAGATATGCATTTTCTGCGATAATATTGGTGAGACTTCTGTCCGAAGTATGCAGAAAAATCGAGAGCGCTCTTTTCGAGCTATTTAATGCGAGAAACACGTTTTCTGGGGTTTTCACCACACCACTGTTCGTTGGATATGCAGAACCGGAGATATCTTGGTTTTCGTGGGGTTTCAAGCTGAAATATGCATTTTCTGCGATAATCTTGGTGAGACTTCTGTCCGATGTAGGCAGAATCATCGAGATCGCTCTTTTCGAGCTATTTAATGCGAGAGACACGTTAACTGGTGTTTTCACCACTCCACAGTGCGTATGATGTGCAGAACCGACGATATCCTGGTTTTCGTGGGGTTTCAAGCTCAGATATGCATTTTCTGCGATAATATTGGTGAGACTTCAGACAGAAGTATGCAGAATCATCTAGATCACTCTTTTCGAGCTATTTAATGCGAGAAACACGTTATCCGGTGTTTTCACCACTCCACAGTGGGTTTGATATGCAGAACTGGCAACATCTTGGATTTCGTCGGGTTTCAAGCTGAGATATGCATTTTCTACGATAATCTTGGTGAGACTTCTGTCAGAAGTTTGCAGAATCATCTAGATCGCTCGTTTCGAGATATTTAATGCGAAAAAACAAGTTTTCTGGTGTTTTCACCACTCCACAGTGCGTCTGATATGCAGAACCGGCGATATCTTGGTTTTCGTGGGGTTTCCAGCTGAGACATACATTTTCTGCGATAATCTTGGTGAGTCTTCTGTCAGAAGTATGCAGAATCTTCGAGATCGCTCTATTCGAGCTATTTAATGCGAGAAACACGTTATCTGGTTGTTTTCACCACTCCACAGTGCGTTTGATATGCAGAACCGGCGACATCTTGATTTTCGTGGGGTTTCTAGCTGAGATATGCATTTTCTGCGAAAATATTGGTGAGTCTTCTGTCCGAAGTATGCAGAGTCATCGAGATCGTACTTTTCGAGCTATTTAATGCGAGAAACACGTTTTCTGGGGTTTTCACCACTCCACAGTTGGTTTGATATGCAGAACCGGCGATGTTTGGTTTTCGTCGGGTTTCAAGTTGAGATATGCATTTTCTACGATAATCTTGGTGAAACATCTGTCCGAAGTATGCAGAATCATCAAGATCGCTCTTTTCGAGCTATTTAATGCGAAAAAACAAGTTTTCTGGTGTTTTCACCACTCCACAGTGCGATTGATATGCAGAACCGGCGACATCTTGGATTTCGTCGGGGTTCAAGCTGAGATATGCAATTCCTGCGATAATCTTGGTGAGACTTCTGTCCGAAGTATGCTGAATCATCGAGATCGCTCGTTTCGAGCTATTTAATGCGAGAAACACGTTATCTGGTGTTTTCTCCACTCCACAGTGCGTATGATGTGCAGAACCAACGATATCCTGCTTTTCGTGGGGTTTCAAGCTCAGATATGCATTTTGTGCGATAATATTGGGGAGACTTCAGACAGAAGTATGCAGAATCATCGAGATCACACTTTTCGAGCTATTTAATGCGAGAAACACGTCATCTGGGGTTTTCACTACTCCACAGTTGGTTTGATATGCAGAACCGGAGATAATTTGGTTTTCGTGGGGTTTCAAGCTGAGATATGCATTTTCTGCGATAATCTTGGTGAGACTTCTGTCCGTAGTATGCAGAATCATCGCGATCGCTCTTATCGAGCTATTTAATGCGAGAAACACGTTATCTGGTGTTTTCAGCACTCCACAGTGCGTTTGATATGCAGAACCGGCGACATCTTGATGTTCGTGAGGTTTCAAGCTGAGATATGCATTTTCTGCGATAATATTGGTGAGACTTCTGTCCGAAGTATGCAGAATCATCGATATCGCTCTTTTAGAGCTATTTAATGCGAGCAACACGTTATGTGGTGTATTCACCACTCCACAGTACGTTAGACATGCAGAACCGGAGGTATCTTCGTTTCGGTCGGGTTTCAAGATGAGGTATGCATTTTCTACGACAATATTGGTGAGACCTCTGTCAGAAATATGCAGAACCTTCGAGAACGCTCTTTTCGAGCTACTTAATGCGAGAAACACGTTTTCTGGTGTTTTCACCACCCCACAGTGCGTTTGATATGCAGAACCGGCGACATCGTGGTTTTCGTCGGGTTTCAAGCTGAGATATGCATTTTCTGCGATAATATTGGTGAGACTTCTGTCCGAAGTATGCAGAATCATCGATATCGCTCTTTTCGAGCTATTTAATGCGAGAAACACGTTGTCTGGTGTTTTGACCACTCCACAGTGCGTTTGATATGTAGAGCCGCCGATAACTTGGTTTTCGTGGGGTTTTCAGCTGAAATATGCATTTTCTGCGATAATCTTGGTGTTTCATCTATGAGAAGTATGCAGAATCATCGAGAACGCTCCTTTCGAGATAGTTAATGCGAGAAACACGTTTTCTGGGGTTTTCACCACACCTCTGTTCGTTGGATATGCAGAACCGGAGATATCTTGGTTTTCCTGGGGTTTCAAGCAGAGATATGCATTTTCTGCGATAATCTTGGTGAGACTTCTGTCCGAAGTATGCAGAATCATCGGGATCGGTCTTTTCGAGCTATTTAATGCGAGGAACACGTTTTCTGGCGTTTTCACCACACCACTGTTCGTTGGATATGCAGAACCGGAGATATCTTCTTTTTCGTGGGGTTTCAAGCTGAAATATGCATTTTCTGCGATAATCTTGGTGAGACATCTGTCCGAAGTATGCAGAATCATCGAGATCGCTCTTTTCGAGCTATTTAATGCAAGAAACACGTTAACTGGTGTTTTCACCACTCCACAGTGCGTATGATGTGCAGAACCGGAGATAACCCGGGTTTCGTCGGGTTTCAAGCTGAGATATGCATTTTCTACGATAATCTTGGTGAGACTTCTGTCAGAAGTATGCAGGATCTTCGAGAACGCTCTTTTCGAGCTATTTAATGCGAGAAACACGTTTTCTGGTGTTTTGACCACTCCACAGTGCGTTTGATATGTAGAACCGCCGATAACTTGGTTTTCGTGGGGTTTCCAGCTGAAATATGCATTTTCTGCGATAATCTTGGTGTTTCCTCTATGAGAAGTATGCAGAATCATCGAGAACGCTCTTTTCGAGCTAGTTAATGCGAGAAACACGTTTTCTGGTGTTTTCACCACTCCACAGTGCGTCTGATATGCAGAACCGGCGATATCTTGATTTTCGTGGTGTTTCCAGCTGAGATATGCATTTTCTGCGATAAGCTTGGTGAGTCTTCTCCCATAAGTATGCAGAATCATCTAGATCGCTCTTTTCGAGCTATTTAATGCGGGAAACACGTTTTCTGGTGTATTCGCCACTCCACAGTACGTTAGACATGCAGAACCGGAGGTATCTTCGTTTCGGTCGGGTTTCAAGCTGAGATATGCATTTTCTACGCAATATTGGTGAGACCTCTGTCAGAAGTATGCAGAATCTTCGAGAACGCTGTTTTCGAGCTACTTAATGGGAGAAACACGTTTTCTGGTGTTTTCACCACCCCACAGTGCGTTCGATATGCAGAACCGGCGACATCGTGGTTTTCGTCGGGTTTCAAGCTGAGATATGCATTTTCTGCGATAATATTGGTGAGACTTCTGTCCGAAGTATGCAGAATCATCGATATCGCTCTTTTCGAGCTATTTAATGCGAGAAACACGTTGTCTGGTGTTTTGACCACTCCACAGTGCGTTTGATATGTAGAGCCGCCGATAACTTGGTTTTCGTGGGGTTTCCAGCTGAAATATGCATTTTCTGCGATAATCTTGGTGTTTCCTCTATGAGAAGTATGCAGAATCATCGAGATCGCTCTATTCCAGCTATTTAATGCGAGAAACACGTTATCTGGTTGTTTTCACTACTCCACAGTGGGTTTGATATGCAGAACCGGCGACATCTTAATTTTCGTGATGTTTCTAGCTGAGATAGGCATTTTCAGCGATAATATTGGTGAGACTTCAGTCAGAAGTATGCAGAATCATCTAGATCGCTCTTTTCGAGCTATTTAATGCGGGAAACACGTTTTCTGGTGTATACACCACTCCACAGTGCGTTTGATATGCAGAACCGGCGACATCTTGATTTTCGTGGTGTTTCCAGCTGGGATATGCATTTTCTGCGATAATCTTGGTGAGACTTCAGTCAGAAGTATGCAGAATCATCGGGATCGCTCTTTTCGAGCTATTTAATGCGAGAAAAACGATATCCGGTGTTTTCACCACTCCACAGTGCGTTTGATATGCAGAACCGGCGACATTTTGGATTTCGACGGGTTTCAAGCTGAGGATTGCATTTTCTACGATAATCTTGGTGAGACGTCTGTCAGAAGTATGCAGAATCTTCGAGATCGCTCTTTTCGAGCAACTTAATGCGAGAAACACGATATCTGGTTGTTTTCACCACTCCACAGTGCGTTTGATATGCAGAACCGGCGATATCTTGATTTTCGTGGTGTTTCCAGCTGAGATATGCATTTTCGGCGATAATCTTGGTGAGTCTTCTGCCAGAAGCATGCAGAATCATCTAGATCGCTCTTTTCGAGCTATTTAATGCGAGAAACAAGTTTTCTGGTGTATTCACCACTCCACAGTACGTTAGACATGCAGAACCGGAGATATCTTCGTTTCGGTCGGGTTACAAGCTGAGATATGCATTTTCTACGATAATATTGGTGAGACCTCTGTCAGAAGTATGCAGAATCTTCGAGAACGCTCTTTTCGAGCTACTTAATGCGAGAAACACGTTTTCTGGTGTTTTCACCACTCCACAGTACGTTTGATGTGCCGAACCGGCGACATCTTGATTTTCGTGATGTTTCTAGCTGAGATATGCATTCTATGCGATAATATTGGTGAGACTTCAGTCAGCAGTATGCAGAATCATCTAGATCGCTCTTTTCGAGCTATTTAATGCGGGAAACACGTTTTCTGGTGTATTCACCACTCCACAGTACGTTAGAAATGCAGAACCGGCGATATCTTCGTTTCGGTCGGGTTTCAAGCTGAGATATGCATTTTCTGCGATAATCTTGGTGAGTGTTCAGTCAGAAGTATGCAGAATCATCTAGATCGCTCTTTTCGAGCTATTTAATGCGGGAAACACGTTTTCTGGTGTTTTCACCACTCCACGGTGCGTCTGATATGCAGAACCGGCGATATCTTGGTTTTCGCGGGGTTTCCAGCTGAGATATGCATTTTCTGCGATAATCTTGGTGGGTCTTCTGTCAGAAGGATGCAGAATCATCTAGATCGCTCTTTTCGAGCTGTTTAATGCGAGAAACACGTTCTCTGGTGTTTTCACCACCCCACAGTGCGTTTGATATGCAGAACCGGAGATATCTTCGTTTCGGTCGGGTTTCAAGCTGAGATATGCATTTTCTACGATAATATTGGTGAGACCTCAGTCAGAAGTATGCAGAATCTTCGAGAACGCTCTTTTCGAGCTACTTAATGCGAGAAACACGTTTTCTGGTGTTTTCACCACCCCACAGTGCGTTTGATATGCAGAACCGGCGACATCGTGGTTTTCGTGGGGTTTCCAGCTGAGATAGGCATTTTCTGCGATAATCTTGGTGAGTCTTCTGTCAGAAGTATGCAGAATCATCGAGATCGCTCTATTCGAGCTATTTAATGCGAGAAACACGTTATCTGGTTGTTTTCACTACTCCACAGTGGGTTTGATATGCAGAACCGGCGACATCTTAATTTGCGTGATGTTTCTAGCTGAGATAGGCATTTTCAGCGATAATATTGGTGAGACTTCAGTCAGAAGTATGCAGAATCATCTAGATCGCTCTTTTCGAGCTATTTAATGCGGGAAACACGTTTTCTGGTGTATTCACCACTCCACAGTGCGTTTGATATGCAGAACCGGCGACATCTTGATTTTCGTGGTGTTTCCAGCTGGGATATGCATTTTCTGCGATAATCTTGGTGAGACTTCAGTCAGAAGTATGCAGAATCATCTAGATCGCTCGTTTCGAGCTATTTAATGCGAGAAACACGTTATCTGGTGTTGTTACCACTCCACAGTGCGTTTGATATGCAGAACCGGCGACATCTTGATTTTCGTGATGTTTCTAGCTGAGATAGGCATTTTCTGCGATAATCTTGGTGTTTCCTCTATGAGAAGTATGCAGAATCATCGAGATCGCTCTATTCAAAGCTATTTAATGCGAGAGACACGTTATCTGGTTGTTTTCACTACTCCACAGTGGGTTTGATATGCAGAACCGGCGACATCGTGGTTTTCGTGGGGTTTCCAGCTGAAATATGCATTTTCTGCGATAATCTTGGTGTTTCCTCTATGAGAAATATGCAGAATCTTCGAGAACGCTCTTTTCGAGCTACTTAATGCGAGAAACACGTTTTCTGGTGTTTTCACCACCCCACAGTGCGTTTGATATGCAGAACAGGCGACATCGTGGTTTTCGTGGGGTTTCCAGCTGAAATATGCATTTTCTGCGATAATCTTGGTGTTTCCTCTATGAGAAGTATGCAGAATCATCGAGAACGCTCTTTTCGAGCTAGTTAATGCGAGAAACACGTTTTCTGGTGTTTTCACCACTCCACAGTGCGTCTGATATGCAGAACCGGCGATATCTTGATTTTCGTGGTGTTTCCAGCTGAGATATGCATTTTCTGCGATAAGCTTGGTGAGTCTTCTCCCATAAGTATGCAGAATCATCTAGATCGCTCTTTTCGAGCTATTTAATGCGGGAAACACGTTTTCTGGTGTATTCGCCACTCCACAGTACGTTAGACATGCAGAACCGGAGGTATCTTCGTTTCAGTCGGGTTTCAAGCTGAGATATGCATTTTCTACGACAATATTGGTGAGACCTCTGTCAGAAGTATGCAGAATCTTCGAGAACGCTCTTTTCGAGCTACTTAATGGGAGAAACACGTTTTCTGGTGTTTTCACCACCCCACAGTGCGTTTGATATGCAGAACCGGCGACATCGTGGTTTTCGTCGAGTTACAAGCTGAGATATGCATTTTCTGCGATAATATTGGTGAGACTTCTGTCCGAAGTATGCAGAATCATCGATATCGCTCTTTTCGAGCTATTTAATGCGAGAAACACGTTGTCTGGTGTTTTGACCACTCCACAGTGCGTTTGATATGTAGAGCCGCCGATAACTTGGTTTTCGTGGGGTTTCCAGCTGAAATATGCATTTTCTGCGATAATCTTGGTGTTTCCTCTATGAGAAGTATGCAGAATAATCTAGATCGCTCTTTTCGAGCTGTTTAATGCGAGAAACACGTTCTCTGGTGTTTTCACCTCCCCACAGTGCGTTTGATATGCAGAACCGGCGACATCGTGGTTTTCGTGGGGTTTCCAGCTGAGATAGGCATTTTCTGCGATAATCTTGGTGAGTCTTCTGTCAGAAGTATGCAGAATCATCGAGATCGCTCTATTCGAGGTATTTAATGCGAGAAACACGTTATCTGGTTGTTTTCACTACTCCACAGTGGGTTTGATATGCAGAACCGACGACATCTTAATTTTCGTGATGTTTCTAGCTGAGATAGGCATTTTCAGCGATAATATTGGTGAGACTTCAGTCAGAAATATGCAGAATCATCTAGATCGCTCTTTTCGAGCTATTTAATGCGGGAAGCACGTTTTCTGGTGTATTCACCACTCCACAGTGTGTTTGATATGCAGAACCGGCGACATCTTGATTTTCGTGGTGTTTCCAGCTGGGATATACATTTTCTGCGATAATCTTGGTGAGACTTCAGTCAGAAGTATGCAGAATCATCTAGATCGCTCGTTTCGAGCTATTTAATGCGAGAAACACGTTATCTGGTGTTTTTACCACTCCACAGTGCGTTTGATATGCAGAACCGGCGACATCTTGATTTTCGTGATGTTTCTAGCTGAGATAGGCATTTTCTGCGATAATATTGGTGAGACTTCAGTCAGAAGTATGCAGAATCATCGGGATCGCTCTTTTGGAGCTATTTAATGCGAGAAACACGATATCCGGTGTTTTCACCACTCCACAGTGCGTTTGATATGCAGAAACGGCGACATTTTGGATTTCGACGGGTTTCAAGCTGAGGAATGCATTTTCTACGATAATCTTGGTGAGACGTCTGTCAGAAGTATGCAGAATCTTCGAGATCGCTCTTTTCGAGCAACTTAATGCGAGAAACACGATATCTGGTTGTTTTCACCACTCCACAGTGCGTTTGATATGCAGAACCGGCGATATCTTGATTTTCGTGGTGTTTCCAGCTGAGATATGCATTTTCGGCGATTATCTTGGTGAGACTTCTGTCCGAAGTATGCAGAATCATCGATATCGCTCTTTTCGAGCTATTTAATGCGAGAAACACGTTGTCTGGTGTTTTGACCACTCCACAGTGCGTTTGATATGTAGAGCCGCCGATAACTTGGTTTTCGTGGGGTTTCCAGCTGAAATATGCATTTTCTGCGATAATCTTGGTGTTTCCTCTATGAGAAGTATGCAGAATAATCTAGATCGCTCTTTTCGAGCTGTTTAATGCGAGAAACACGTTCTCTGGTGTTTTCACCACCCCACAGTGCGTTTGATATGCAGAACCGGAGATATCATCGTTTCGGTCGGGTTTCAAGCTGAGATATGCATTTTCTACGATAATATTGGTGAGACCTCAGTCAGAAGTATGCAGAATCTTCGAGATCGCTCTTTTCGAGCTACTTAATGCGAGAAACACGTTTTCTGGTGTTTTCACCTCCCCACAGTGCGTTTGATATGCAGAACCGGCGACATCGTGGTTTTCGTGGGGTTTCCAGCTGAGATAGGCATTTTCTGCGATAATCTTGGTGAGTCTTCTGTCAGAAGTATGCAGAATCATCGAGATCGCTCTATTCGAGGTATTTAATGCGAGAAACACGTTATCTGGTTGTTTTCACTACTCCACAGTGGGTTTGATATGCAGAACCGACGACATCTTAATTTTCGTGATGTTTCTAGCTGAGATAGGCATTTTCAGCGATAATATTGGTGAGACTTCAGTCAGAAATATGCAGAATCATCTAGATCGCTCTTTTCGAGCTATTTAATGCGGGAAACACGTTTTCTGGTGTATTCACCACTCCACAGTGTGTTTGATATGCAGAACCGGCGACATCTTGATTTTCGTGGTGTTTCCAGCTGGGATATACATTTTCTGCGATAATCTTGGTGAGACTTCAGTCAGAAGTATGCAGAATCATCTAGATCGCTCGTTTCGAGCTATTTAATGCGAGAAACACGTTATCTGGTGTTTTTACCACTCCACAGTGCGTTTGATATGCAGAACCGGCGACATCTTGATTTTCGTGATGTTTCTAGCTGAGATAGGCATTTTCTGCGATAATATTGGTGAGACTTCAGTCAGAAGTATGCAGAATCATCGGGATCGCTCTTTTGGAGCTATTTAATGCGAGAAACACGATATCCGGTGTTTTCACCACTCCACAGTGCGTTTGATATGCAGAAACGGCGACATTTTGGATTTCGACGGGTTTCAAGCTGAGGAATGCATTTTCTACGATAATCTTGGTGAGACGTCTGTCAGAAGTATGCAGAATCTTCGAGATCGCTCTTTTCGAGCAACTTAATGCGAGAAACACGATATCTGGTTGTTTTCACCACTCCACAGTGCGTTTGATATGCAGAACCGGCGATATCTTGATTTTCGTGGTGTTTCCAGCTGAGATATGCATTTTCGGCGATTATCTTGGTGAGTCTTCTGCCAGAAGTATGCAGAATCATCTAGATTGCTCTTTTCGAGCTATTTAATGCGAGAAACAAGTTTTCTGGTGTATTCACCACTCCACAGTACGTTAGACATGCAGAACCGGAGATATCTTCGTTTCGGTCGGGTTACAAGCTGAGATATGCATTTTCTACGATAATATTGGTGAGACCTCTGTCAGAAGTATGCAGAATCTTCGAGAACGCTCTTTTCGAGCTACTTAATGCGAGAAACACGTTTTCTGGTGTTTTCACCACTCCACAGTACGTTTGATGTGCAGAACCGGCGACATCTTGATTTTCGTGATGTTTCTAGCTGAGATATGCATTCTCTGCGATAATATTGGTGAGTCTTCTGTCAGAAGGATGCAGAATAATCTAGATCGCTCTTTTCGAGCTGTTTAATGCGAGAAACACGTTCTCTGGTGTTTTCACCACCCCACAGTGCGTTTGATATGCAGAACCGGAGATATCATCGTTTCGGTCGGGTTTCAAGCTGAGATATGCATTTTCTACGATAATATTGGTGAGACCTCAGTCAGAAGTATGCAGAATCTTCGAGAACGCTCTTTTCGAGCTACTTAATGCGAGAAACACGTTTTCTGGTGTTTTCACCTCCCCACAGTGCGTTTGATATGCAGAACCGGCGACATCGTGGTTTTCGTGGGGTTTCCAGCTGAGATAGGCATTTTCTGCGATAATCTTGGTGAGTCTTCTGTCAGAAGTATGCAGAATCATCGAGATCGCTCTATTCGAGGTATTTAATGCGAGAAACACGTTATCTGGTTGTTTTCACTACTCCACAGTGGGTTTGATATGCAGAACCGGCGACATCTTAATTTTCCTGATGTTTCTAGCTGAGATAGGCATTTTCAGCGATAATATTGGTGAGACTTCAGTCAGAAATATGCAGAATCATCTAGATCGCTCTTTTCGAGCTATTTAATGCGGGAAACACGTTTTCTGGTGTATTCACCACTCCACAGTGCGTTTGATATGCAGAACCGGCGACATCTTGATTTTCGTGATGTTTCTAGCTGAGATAGGCATTTTCTGCGATAATATTGGTGAGACTTCAGTCAGAAGTATGCAGAATCATCGGGATCGCTCTTTTCGAGCTATTTAATGCGAGAAACACGTTATCTGGTGTTTTCACCACTGCACAGTACGTTTGATGTGCAGAACCGGAGATATCTTGGTTTTCGTGGGGTTTCAAGCTGAGATATGAATTTTTTAGGATAATCTTGGTGAGACTTCTGTCCGAAGTATGCAGAATCATCGAGATTGCTCTATTCGAGCTATTTAATGCGACAAAACGTTATCCGGTGTTTTCACCACTCCACAGTGCGTATGATATGCAGAACCGACGATATCTTGGTTTTCGTGGTGTTTTCAGTTGAAATATGCATTTTCTGCGATAATCTTTGTGAGTCTTCTGTCAGAAGTATGCAGAATCATCGAGAACGCTCTTTTCGACTTAGTTAATGTGAGTAACACGTTTTCTTGTGATTTCACAACTCCACAGTGCGTCTGATATGCAGAACCGGCGACATCTTGATTTGCGTGAGGTTTCCAGCTGAAATATGCATTTTCTGCGATAATCTTGGTGCGACTTCTGTCAGAAGTATGCAGAATCATCGACATCGCTCTTTTCGAGCTATTTAATGCGAGTAACACGTTTTCTGGTGTTTTCACCACCCCACAGTGCGTTTGATATGCAGAACCGGCGACATCTCGGTTTTCGTCGGGGTTCAAGCTGAGATATGCATTTTCTGCGATAATCTTTGTGAGACTTCAGTCAGAAGTATGATGAATAATCGAGATCGCACTTTTCGAGCTATTTAATGCGAGATACACGTTTTCTGGTGTATTCACCACTCCACAGTACGTTTGACATGCAGAACCGGAGATATCTTGGTTTCGGTCGGGTTTCAGGCTGAGATATGCATTTTCTACGATAATCTTGGTGAGAATCTGTCAGAAGTATGCAGAATCATCGAGGACGCTCTTTTCGAGCTATTTAATGCGAGAAACACGTTTTCTGGTGTATTCACCACTCCACAGTGCGTTTGATATGCAGAACCAGCGATATCTTGGCTTTCGTGGGGTTTCCATCTGAGATATGCATTTCCTGCGATAATCTTGGTGAGACTTCAGTCAGAAGTATGCAGAATCATCTAGATCGCTCGTTTCGAGCTATTTAATGCGAAAAAACAAGTTTTCTGGTGTTTTGACCACTCCACAGTGCGTTTGATATGTAGAGCCGCCGATAACTTGGTTTTCGTGGGGTTTCCAGCTGAAATATGCATTGTCTGCGATAACCTTTGTGTTTCATCTATGAGAAGTATGCAGAATCATTGAGAACGCTCTTTTCGAGCTAGTTAATGTGAGCAACACGTGTTCTGGTGTTTTCACATCTCCACAGTGCGTCTGATATGCAGAACCGGCGACATCTTGATTTTCGTGAGGTTTCCAGCTGAAATATGCATTTTCTGCGATAATCTTGGAGCGACTTCTGTCAGAAGTATGCAGAATCATCGATATCGCTCTTTTGGGGCTATTTAATGCGAGCAGCACGTTATCTGGTGTTTTGGCCACTCCACAGTGCGTTTGATATGCAGAACCGGAGATATCTTGGTTTCGGTCGGGTTTCAAGCTGAGATATGCATTTTCTGCGATAATCTTGGTGAGACTTCAGTCAGAAGTATGATGAATAATCGAGATCGCTCTTTTCGAGCTATTTAATGCGGGAAACACGTTTTCTGGTGTATTCACCACTCCACAGTAGGATTGACATGCAGAACCGGAGATATCTTGGTTTCGGTCGGGTTTCAGGCTGAGATATGCATTTTCTGCGATAAAATTGGTGAGACGTCAGTCAGAAGTATGCAGAATCATCTAGATCGCTCGTTTCGAGCTATTTAATGCGAAAAGCAAGTTTTCTGGTGTATTCACCACTCCACAGTGCGTTTGATATGCAGAACCAGCGATATCTTGGCTTTCGTGGGGTTTCCATCTGAGATATGCATTTCCTGCGATAATCTTGGTGAGACTTCAGTCAGAAGTATGCAGAATCATCTAGATCGGTCTTCTCGAGCTATTTAATTCGAGAAACACGTTTTCTGCTGTATTGACCACTCCACAGTACGTTTGACTTGCAGAAACGGAGATATCTTGGTTTCGGCCGGGTTTCAAGCTGAGATATGCATTTTCTGCGAAAAAATTGGTGAGACGTCAGTCAGAAGTTTGCAGAATCATCTAGATCGCTCGTTTCGAGCTATTTAATGCGAAAAGCAAGTTTTCTGGTGTTTTGACCACTCCACAGAGCGTTTGATATGTAGAGCCGCCGATAACTTGGTTTTAGTGGGGTTTCCAGCTGAAATATGCATTTTCTGCGATGACCTTTTTGTTTCATTTATGAGAAGTATGCAGAATCATCGAGAACGCTCTTTTCGACTTAGTTAATGTGAGTAACACGTTTTCTTGTGATTTCACAACTCCACAGTGCGTCTAATATGCAGAACCGGCGACATCTTGATTTTCGTGAGGTTTCCAGCTGAAATATGCATTTTCTGCGATAATCTTGGTGCGACTTCTGTCAGAAGTATGCAGATTCATCGACATCGCTCTTTTCGAGCTATTTAATGCGAGTAACACGTTTTCTGGTGTTTTCACCACCCCATAGTGCGTTTGATATGCAGAACCGGCGACATCTCGGTTTTCGTCGGGTTTCAAACTGAGATATGCATTTTCTGCGATAATCTTGGTGAGACTTCAGTCAGAAGTATGATGAATAATCGAGATCGCTCTTTTCGATCTATTTAATGCGAGATACACGTTTTCTGGTGTATTCACCACTCCACAGTACGTTTGACATGCAGAACCGGAGATATCTTGGTTTCGGCCGGGTTTCAAGCTGAGATATGCATTTTCTGCGATAAAATTGGTGAGACGTCAGTCAGAAGTATGCAGAATCATCTAGATCGCTCGTTTCGAGCTATTTAATGCGAAAAGCAAGTTTTCTGGTGTTTTGACCACTCCACAGAGCGTTTGATATGTAGAGCCGCCGATAACTTGGTTTTCGTGGGGTTTCCATCTGAGATATGCATTTCCTGCGATAATCTTGGTGAGACTTCAGTCAGAAGTATGCAGAATCATCTAGATCGCTCTTTTCGAGCTATTTAATGCGAGAAACACGTTTTCTGGTGTATTCACCACACCACAGTTCGTTGGATATGCAGAACAGGTGATATCTTGTGTTTCGAGGGGTTTCAAGCTGAGATATGCAATTTCTGCGATAAACTTGGTGAGACTTCTGTCCGAAGTATGCAGAATCATCGACATCGCTTTTTTCGAGCTATTTAATGCGAGAAACACGTTATCTAGTGTTTTCACCACTCCACAGTGCGTTTGATATGCACAACCGGCGACATCTTGATTTTCGTGAGGTTTCTAACTGAGATATGCGTTTTCTGCGATAATATTGGTGAGACTTCTGTTAGAAGTATGCAGAATGATCGAGATCGCTCTTTTCGAGCTATTTAACGCGAGCAGCACGTTATCTGGTGTTTTGGCCACTCCACAGTGCGTTTGATATGCAGAACCGGAGATATCTTGGTTTCGGTCGGGTTTCAAGCTGAGATATGCATTTTCTACGATAATCTTGGAGAGAATCTGTCAGAAGTATGCAGAATCTTCGAGGACGCTCTTTTCGAGCTATTTAATGCGAGAAACACGTTTTCTGGTGTATTCACCACTCCACAGTGCGTTTGATATGCAGAACCTGCGATATCTTGGCTTTTGTGGGGTTTCAAGCTGAGATATGCATTTTCTGCGATAAGCTTGGTGAGACATTTGTCCGAAGTATTCAGCAACATCGGGAGCGCTCTTTTCGAGCTATTTAATGCGAGAAACACGTTTTCTGGTGCACTCACCACTCGACAGTACGTTTGACATGCAGAACCGGAGATATCTTGATTTTCGTGGTTTTTCCAGCTGAGATATGCATTTTCAGCGATAATCTTGGTGAGACTTCTGTCCGAAGTGTGCAGAATCATCTAGATCGCTCTTTTCAAGCTATTTAATGCGAGGAACACGTTTTCTGGGGCTCTCACCACACCACAGTTCGTTGGATACGCAGAACAGGTGATATCTTGGGTTTCGTGGGGTTTCAAGCTGAGATATGCATTTTCTGCGATAAACTTGGTGAGACTTCTGTCCGAAGTATGCAGAATCATCGACATTGCTTTTTTCGAGATATTTAATGCGAGAAACACGTTATCTGGTGTTTTCACCACTCCACAGTGCGTTTGATACGCAGAACCGGCGACATCTTGATTTTCGTGAGGTTTCTAACTGAGATATGCGTTTTCTGCGATAATATTGGTGAGACTTCAGTCAGAAGAATGCAGAACCATCTAGATCGCTCTTTTCGAGCTATTTAATGCGAGCAGCACGTTATCTGGTGTTTTGGCCACTCCACAGTGCGTTTGATATGCAGAACCGGAGATATCTTGGTTTCGGTCGGGTTTCAAGCTGAGATATGCATTTTCTACGATAATCTTGGAGAGAATCTGTCAGAAGTATGCAGAATCTTCGAGGACGCTCTTTTCGAGCTATTTAATGCGAGAAACACGTTTTTGGGGGTTTTCACTACTCCACATTTCTTTGAATATGCAGAACAGGAGATATCTTGGTTTGCGTGGGGTTTCAAGCAGAGATATGCATTTTCTGCGATAACCTTGGTGAGACTTCTGTTAGAAGTATGCAGAATCATCTAGATCGCTCTTGTCGAGCTATTTAATGCAAAAAAACAAGTTTCCCGGTGTTTTCAACATTCCACAGTGCGTTTGATATGCAGAACTGGCGATATCTTGATTTTCGTGGTGTTTCCAGCTGAGATTTGCATTTTCTGCGATAATCTTGGTGAGTCTTCTGTCAGAAGAATGCAGAACCATCTAGATCGCTCTTTTCGAGCTATTTAATGCGAGCAGCACGTTATCTGGTGTTTTGGCCACTCCACAGTGCGTTTGATATGCAGAACCGGCGACATCATGGCTGTCGTCGGGCATCAAGCTGAGATATGCATTTTCTGCGGTAATCTTGATGAGACATCAGTCAGAAGTATGCAGAATCATCGAGATCGCTCTTTTCGAGCTATTTAATGGAGAAACACGTTATCTGGTGTATTGACCACTCCACAGTGCGTTTGATATGCGGAACCGGCGCCATCTTGATTTGCGTGAGGTTTCAAGCTGAGATATGCATTTTCTGCGATAATATTGGTGAGAGTTCAGTCAGAAGTATGCAGGATCATCTAGATCGCTCGGTTCGAGCTATTTAATGCGAGAAACACGTTGTCTGGTTGTTTTCACCACTCCACGGTGCGTTTGATTTGCAGAACCGGCGATATCTTGATTTTCGTGGTGTTTCCAGCTGAGATATGCATTTTCTTCGATAATCTTGGTGAGTCTTCTGTCAGCAGTATGCAGAATCATCGAGATCGCTCTTTTCGAGCTATTTAATGGAGAAACACGTTATCTGGTGTATTGACCACTCCACAGTGCGTTTGATATGCGGAACCGGCGCCATCTTGATTTTCGTGAGGTTTCAAGCTGAGATATGCATTTTCTGCGATAATCTTGATGAGACATCAGTCAGAAGTATGCAGGATCATCTAGATCGCTCGTTTCGAGCTATTTAATGCGAGAAACACGTTTTCTGGTGTTTTCACCACTCCATTGTACGTTTGACATGCAGAACCGGCGATGTTTGGTTTTCGTCGGGTTTCAAGCTGAGATATGCATTTTCTACGTTAATCTTGGTGAGACTTCTGTCCGAAGTAAGCAGAATCATCGAGATCGCTCTTTTCGAGCTACTTAATGCGAGAAACACGTTTTCTGGTGTATTCACCACTCCACAGTACGTTTGACATGCAGAACCGGAGATATCCTGGTTTCGGTCGGGTTTCAAGCTGAGATATGCTTTTCTACGATAATCTTGGTGAGACTTCTGTCAGAAGTATGCAGAATCTTCGAGAACGCTTTTTTCGAGCTACTTAATGCGAGAAACACGTTATCTGGTTGTTTTCACCACTCCACAGTGCGTTTGATATGCAGAACCGGCGACATCTTGATTTTCGTGACGTTTCTAGCTGAGATATGCATTTTCTGCGATAATATTTGTGAGACTTCATTCAGAAGTATGCAGAATCATCTAGATCGCTCTTGTCGAGCTATTTAATGCAAAAAAACAAGTTTCCCGGTGTTTTCAACATTCCACAGTGCGTTTGATATGCAGAACTGGCGATATCTTGATTTTCGTGGTGTTTCCAGCTGAGATTTGCATTTTCTGCGATAATCTTGGTGAGTCTTCTGTCAGAAGTATGCAGAATCATCAAGATTGCACTTTTCGAGCCATTTAATGCGAGAAACACGTTTTCTGGTGTATTCACCACTCCACAGAGCGTTTGATATGCAGAACCGGCGATATCTTGATATTCGTGGTGTTTCCAGCTGAGATATGCATTTTCTGCGATAATAGTGGTGAGACTTCTGCCCGAAGTATGCTTAATCATCGTGATCGCTCGTTTCTAGCTATTTAATGCGAGAAACACGTTATCTGGTGTTTTCACCACTCCACAGTGCGTTTGATATGCAGAACCGGCGACATCATGGCTGTCGTCGGGCATCAAGCTGAGATATGCATTTTCTGCGATAATCTTGGTGAGACATCAGTCAGAAGTATGCAGAATCATCCAGATCGCACTTTTCGAGCTATTTAATGGAGAAACACGTTATCCGGTGTATTGACCACTCCACAGTGCGTTTGATATGCGGAACCGGCGCCATCTTGATTTTCGTGAGGTTTCAAGCTGAGATATGCATTTTCTGCGATAATATTGGTGAGAGTTCAGTCAGAAGTATGCAGGATCATCTAGATCGCTCGTTTCGAGCTATTTAATGCGAGAAACACGTTGTCTGGTTGTTTTCACCACTCCACGGTGCGTTTGATATGCAGAACCGGCGACATCTTGGGTTTCGTCGGGGTTCGAGCTGAGAAATGCATTTTCTGCGATAATATTGGTGAGTCTTCTGTCAGAAGTATGCAGAATCATCTAGATCGCTCGTTTCGAGCTGCTTAATGCGAGAAACACGTTTTCTGGTGTTTTCACCGCTCCTCAGTGCGTTTGATATGCAGAACCGGCGACATCTTGGGTTTCGTCGGGGTTCAAGCTGAGATATGCATTTTCTGCGATAATATTGGTGAGACTTCAGTCAGAAGTATGCAGAATCATCTAGATCGCTCGTTTCTAGCTATTTAATGCGAGAAACACGTTATCTGGTGTTTTCACCACTCCACAGTGCGTTTGATATGCAGAACCGGCGACATCATGGCTGTGGTCGGGCATCAAGCTGAGAAATGCATTTTCTGCGATAATCTTGGTGAGACATCAGTCAGATGTATGCAGAATCATCGAGATCGCACTTTTCGAGTTATTTAATGCGAGAAACACATTTTCTGGTGTATTCACCACTCCACAGAGCGTCTGATATGCAGAACTGGCGATATCTTGATATTCGTGGTGTTTCCAGCTGAGATATGCATTTTCTGCGATTATCATGGTGAGTCTTCTGTCAGCAGTATGCAGAATCATCTAGATTGCACTTTTCGAGCTATTTAATGCGAGAAACTCGTTATCTGGTGTTTTCACCACTCCACAGTGCGTTTGATATGCAGAACCGGCGACATCTTGGCTTTCGTCGGGTTTCAAGCTGAGATATGCATTTTCTGCATTAATCTTGCTGAGACATCAGTCAGAAGTATGCAGAATCATCTAGATCGCTCGTTTCGAGCTGCTTAATGCGAGAAACACGTTTTCTGGTGTTTTCACCGCTCCTCAGTGCGTTTGATATGCAGAACCGGCGACATCTTGGGTTTCGTCGGGGTTCAAGCTGAGATATGCATTTTCTGCGATAATATTGGTGAGACTTCAGTCAGAAGTATGCAGAATCATCTAGATCGCTCGTTTCTAGCTATTGAATGCGAGAAACACGTTATCTGGTGTTTTCACCACTCCACAGTGCGTTTGATATGCAGAACCGGCGACATCATGGCTGTCGTCGGGCATCAAGCTGAGATATGCATTTTCTGCGATAATCTTGGTGAGACATCAGTCAGAAGTATGCAGAATCATCGAGATCGCTCTTTTCGAGCTATTTAATGGAGAAACACGTTATCTGGTGTATTGACCACTCCACAGTGCGTTTGATATGCGGAACCGGCGCCATCTTGATTTTCGTGAGGTTTCAAGCTGAGATATGCATTTTCTGCGATAATATTGGTGAGAGTTCAGTCAGAAGTATGCAGGATCATCTAGATCGCTCGTTTCTAGCTATTTAATGCGAGAAACACGTTATCTGGTGTTTTCACCACTCCACAGTGCGTTTAATATGCAGAACCGGCGATATCTTGATTTTCGTGGTGTTTCCAGCTGAGATATGCATTTTCTGCGATAATCTTGGTGAGACTTCTGTCCGAAGTATGCAGAATCATCGAGATCGCTCTTTTCGAGCTATTTAATGCGAGAAACACGTTTTCTGGTGTATTCATCACTCCACAGAGCGTTTGATATGCAGAACCGGCGATATCTTGATATTCGTGGTGTTTCCAGCTGAGATATGCATTTTCTGCGATAATCTTGGTGAGTCTTCTGTCAGAAGTATGCAGAATCATCTTGATTGCACTTTTCGAGCTATTTAATGCGAGAAACACGTTATCTGGTGTTTTCACCACTCCACAGTGCGTTTGATATGCAGAACCGGCGACATCTTGGCTTTCGTCGGGTTTCAAGCTGAGATATGCATTTTCTGCATTAATCTTGGTGAGACATCAGTCAGATGTATGCAGAATCATCGAGATCGCACTTTTCGAGTTATTTAATGCGAGAAACACATTTTCTGGTGTATTCACCACTCCACAGAGCGTCTGATATGCAGAACTGGCGATATCTTGATATTCGTGGTGTTTCCAGCTGAGATATGCATTTTCTGCGATTATCATGGTGAGTCTTCTGTCAGCAGTATGCAGAATCATCTAGATTGCACTTTTCGAGCTATTTAATGCGAGAAACTCGTTATCTGGTGTTTTCACCACTCCACAGTGCGTTTGATATGCAGAACCGGCGACATCTTGGCTTTCGTCGGGTTTCAAGCTGAGATATGCATTTTCTGCATTAATCTTGCTGAGACATCAGTCAGAAGTATGCAGAATCATCTAGATCGCTCGTTTCGAGCTGCTTAATGCGAGAAACACGTTTTCTGGTGTTTTCACCGCTCCTCAGTGCGTTTGATATGCAGAACCGGCGACATCTTGGGTTTCGTCGGGGTTCAAGCTGAGATATGCATTTTCTGCGATAATATTGGTGAGACTTCAGTCAGAAGTATGCAGAATCATCTAGATCGCTCGTTTCTAGCTATTGAATGCGAGAAACACGTTATCTGGTGTTTTCACCACTCCACAGTGCGTTTGATATGCAGAACCGGCGACATCATGGCTGTCGTCGGGCATCAAGCTGAGATATGCATTTTCTGCGATAATCTTGGTGAGACATCAGTCAGAAGTATGCAGAATCATCGAGATCGCTCTTTTCGAGCTATTTAATGGAGAAACACGTTATCTGGTGTATTGACCACTCCACAGTGCGTTTGATATGCGGAACCGGCGCCATCTTGATTTTCGTGAGGTTTCAAGCTGAGATATGCATTTTCTGCGATAATATTGGTGAGAGTTCAGTCAGAAGTATGCAGGATCATCTAGATCGCTCGTTTCTAGCTATTTAATGCGAGAAACACGTTATCTGGTGTTTTCACCACTCCACAGTGCGTTTAATATGCAGAACCGGCGATACCTTGATTTTCGTGGTGTTTCCAGCTGAGATATGCATTTTCTGCGATAATCTTGGTGAGACTTCTGTCCGAAGTATGCAGAATCATCGAGATCGCTCTTTTCGAGCTATTTAATGCGAGAAACACGTTTTCTGGTGTATTCATCACTCCACAGAGCGTTTGATATGCAGAACCGGCGATATCTTGATATTCGTGGTGTTTCCAGCTGAGATATGCATTTTCTGCGATAATCTTGGTGAGTCTTCTGTCAGAAGTATGCAGAATCATCTTGATTGCACTTTTCGAGCTATTTAATGCGAGAAACACGTTATCTGGTGTTTTCACCACTCCACAGTGCGTTTGATATGCAGAACCGGCGACATCTTGGCTTTCGTCGGGTTTCAAGCTGAGATATGCATTTTCTGCATTAATCTTGGTGAGACATCAGTCAGAAGTATGCTGAATCATCTAGATCGCTCGTTTCGAGCTGCTTAATGCGAGAAACACGTTTTCTGGTGTTTTCACCGCTCCTCAGTGCGTTTGATATGCAGAACCGGCGACATCTTGGGTTTCTTCGGGGTTCAAGCTGAGATATGCATTTTCTGCGATAATCTTGGTGAGACATCAGTCAGAAGTATGCTGAATCATCGAGATCGCTCTTTTCGAGCTATTTAATGGAGAAACACGTTATCTGGTGTATTGACCACTCCACAGTGCGTTTGATATGCGGAACCGGCGCCATCTTGATTTTCGTGAGGTTTCAAGCTGAGATATGCATTTTCTGCGATAATATTGGTGATAGTTCAGTCAGAAGTATGCAGGATCATCTAGATCGCTCGGTTCGAGCTATTTAATGCGAGAAACACGTTGTCTGGTTGTTTTCACCACTCCACGGTGCGTTTGATATGCAGAACCGGCGATATCTTGATTTTCGTGGTGTTTCCAGCTGAGATATGCATTTTCTTCGATAATCTTGGTGAGTCTTCTGTCAGCAGTATGCAGAATCATCGAGATCGCTCTATTCGAGCTATTTAATGCGAGAAACACGTTATCTGGTGTATTGACCACTCGACAGTGCCTTTGATATGCGGAACCGGCGCCATCTTGATTTTCGTGAGGTTTCAAGCTGAGATATGCATTTTCTGCGATAATATTGGTGAGAGTTCAGTCAGAAGTATGCAGGATCATCTAGATCGCTCGTTTCGAGCTATTTAATGCGAGCAACACGTTTTCTGGTGTTTTCACCACTCCACAGTACGTTTGACATGCAGAACCGGCGATGTTTGGTTTTCGTCGGGTTTCAAGCTGAGATATGCATTTTCTACGATAATCTTGGTGAGACTTCTGTCCGAAGTAAGCAGAATCATCGAGATCGCTCTTTTCGAGCTACTTAATGCGAGAAACACGTTTTCTGGTGTATTCACCACTCCACAGTACGTTTGACATGCAGAACCGGAGATATCCTGGTTTCGGTCGGGTTTCAAGCTGAGATATGCTTTTCTACGATAATCTTGGTGAGACTTCTGTCAGAAGTATGCAGAATCTTCGAGAACGCTTTTTTCAAGCTACTTAATGCGAGAAACACGTTATCTGGTTGTTTTCACCACTCCACAGTGCGTTTGACATGCAGAACCGGAGACATCTTGGTTTCGGTCGGGTTTCAGGCTGAGATATGCATTTTCTACGATAATCTTGGTGAGAATCTGTCAGAAGTATGCAGAATCTTCGAGGACGCTCTTTTCGAGCTATTTAATGCGAGAAACACGTTTTCTGGTGTATTCACCACTCCACAGTGCGTTTGATATGCAGAACCAGCGATATCTTGGCTTTCGTGGGGTTTCAAGCAGAGATATGCATTTTCTGCGATAACCTTGGTGAGACTTCTGTTAGAAGTATGCAGAATAATCGAGATCGCTCTTTTCGAGCTATATAACGCGAGAAACACGTTATCTGGTGTTTTCACCACTCCACAGAGCGTATGATATGCAGAACCGGCGGTATCTTGGTTTTCGTGGGGTTTCAAGCTGAGATATGCATTATCTGCGATAATCTTGGTGAGACTTCTGTCCGAAGTGTGCAGAATCATCTAGATCGCTCTTTTCAAGCTATTTAATGCGAGGAACACTTTTTCTGGGGCTCTCACCACACCACAGTTCGTTGGATATGCAGAACAGGTGATATCTTGGGTTTCGAGGGGTTTCAAGCTGAGATATGCATTTTCTGCGATAAACTTGGTGAGACTTCTGTCCGAAGTATGCAGAATCATCGACATCGCTTTTTTCGAGCTATTTAATGCGAGAAACACGTTATCTGGTGTTTTCACCACTCCACAGTGCGTTTGATATGCAGAACCGGCGACATCTTGATTTTCGTGAGGTTTCTAACTGAGATATGCGTTTTCTGCGATAATATTGGTGAGACTTCAGTCAGAAGAATGCAGAATCATCTAGATCGCTCGTTTCGAGCTATTTAATGCGAGAAACACGTCATCTGGTGTTTTCACCACTCCACAGTGCGTTTGATATGCAGTACCAGCGATATCTTGGTTTTCGTGGGGTTTCAAGCTGAGATATGAATTTTTAAGGATAATCTTATGAGACTTCTGTCCGAAGTATGCAGAATCATCGAGATCGCTCTGCTCGAGCTATTTAATGCGACAAAACGTTATCCGGTGTTTTCACCACTCCACAGTGCGTATGATATGCAGAACCGACGATATCTTG
This sequence comes from Anthophora plumipes, assembly GCA_951804975.1. Classification (NCBI taxonomy): domain Eukaryota; kingdom Metazoa; phylum Arthropoda; class Insecta; order Hymenoptera; family Apidae; genus Anthophora; species Anthophora plumipes. Next base: position 25,334 of record CATORF010000055.1, read on the forward strand.
GTTTCGGTCGGGTTTCAAGCTGAGATATGCATTTTCTGCGATAATCTTGGTGAGACTTCAGTCAGAAGTATGATGAATAATCGAGATCGCTCTTTTCGAGCTATTTAATGCGAGCAGCACGTTATCTGGTGTTTTGGCCACTCCACAGTGCGTTTGATATGCAGAACCGGAGATATCTTGGTTTCGGTCGGGTTTCAAGCTGAGATATGCATTTTCTACGATAATCTTGGAGAGAATTTGTCAGAAGTATGCAGAATCTTCGAGGACGCTCTTTTCGAGCTATTTAATGCGAGAAACACGTTTTCTGGTGTATTCACCACTCCACAGTGCGTTTGATATGCAGAACCTGCGATATCTTGGCATATGTGGGGTTTCAAGCTGAGATATGCATTTTCTGCGATAAGCTTGGTGAGACATTTGTCCGAAGTATTCAGCAACATCGGGAGCGCTCTTTTCGAGCTATTTAATGCGAGAAACACGTTTTCTGGTGTATTCACCACTCCACAGTACGTTTGACATGCAGAACCGGAGATATCTTGATTTTCGTGGTTTTTCCAGCTGAGATATGCATTTTCAGCGATAATCTTGGTGAGACTTCTGTCCGAAGTGTGCAGAATCATCTAGATCGCTCTTTTCAAGCTATTTAATGCGAGGAACACGTTTTCTGGGGCTCTCACCACACCACAGTTCGTTGGATACGCAGAACAGGTGATGTCTTGGGTTTCGTGGGGTTTCAAGCTGAGATATGCATTTTCTGCGATAAACTTGGTGAGACTTCTGTCCGAAGTGTACAGAATCATCGACATTGCTTTTTTCGAGATATTTAATGCGAGAAACACGTTATCTGGTGTTTTCACCACTCCACAGTGCGTTTGATACGCAGAACCGGCGACATCTTGATTTTCGTGAGGTTTCTAACTGAGATATGCGTTTTCTGCGATAATATTGGTGAGACTTCAGTCAGAAGAATGCAGAACCATCTAGATCGCTCTTTTCGAGCTATTTAATGCGAGCAGCACGTTATCTGGTGTTTTGGCCACTCCACAGAGCGTCTGATATGCAGAACCGGCGATATCTTGATATTCGTGGTGTTTCCAGCTGAGATATGCATTTTCTGCGATAATAGTGGTGAGACTTCTGCCCGAAGTATGCTTAATCATCGTGATCGCTCGTTTCTAGCTATTTAATGCGAGAAACACGTTATCTGGTGTTTTCACCACTCCACAGTGCGTTTGATATGCAGAACCGGCGACATCATGGCTGTCGTCGGGCATCAAGCTGAGATATGCATTTTCTGCGATAATCTTGGTGAGACATCAGTCAGAAGTATGCAGAATCATCGAGATCGCTCTTTTCGAGCTATTTAATGGAGAAACACGTTATCTGGTGTATTGACCACTCCACAGTGCGTTTGATATGCGGAACCGGCGCCATCTTGATTTTCGTGAGGTTTCAAGCTGAGATATGCATTTCCTGCGATAATATTGGTGAGAGTTCAGTCAGAAGTATGCAGGATCATCTAGATCGCTCGTTTCGAGCTATTTAATGCGAGAAACACGTTGTCTGGTTGTTTTCACCACTCCACGGTGCGTTTGATATGCAGAACCGGCGACATCTTGGGTTTCTTCGGGGTTCGAGCTGAGAAATGCATTTTCTGCGATAATATTGGTGAGTCTTCTGTCAGAAGTATGCAGAATCATCTAGATCGCTCGTTTCGAGCTGCTTAATGCGAGAAACACGTTTTCTGGTGTTTTCACCGCTCCTCAGTGCGTTTGATATGCAGAACCGGCGACATCTTGGGTTTCGTCGGGGTTCAAGCTGAGATATGCATTTTCTGCGATAATATTGGTGAGACTTCAGTCAGAAGTATGCAGATTCATCTAGATCGCTCGTTTCTAGCTATTTAATGCGAGAAACACGTTATCTGGTGTTTTCACCACTCCACAGTGCGTTTGATATGCAGAACCGGCGACATCATGGCTGTCGTCGGGCATCAAGCTGAGATATGCATTTTCTGCGATAATCTTGGTGAGACATCAGTCAGAAGTATGCAGAATCATCGAGATCGCACTTTTCGAGTTATTTAATGCGAGAAACACATTTTCTGGTGTATTCACCACTCCACAGAGCGTCTGATATGCAGAACTGGCGATATCTTGATATTCGTGGTGTTTCCAGCTGACATATGCATTTTCTGCGATTATCATGGTGAGTCTTCTGTCAGCAGTATGCAGAATCATCTAGATTGCACTTTTCGAGCTATTTAATGCGAGAAACACGTTATCTGGTGTTTTCACCACTCCACAGTGCGTTTGATATGCAGAACCGGCGACATCTTGGCTTTCGTCGGGTTTCAAGCTGAGATATGCATTTTCTGCATTAATCTTGGTGAGACATCAGTCAGAAGTATGCAGAATCATCTAGATCCCTCGTTTCGAGCTGCTTAATGCGAGAAACACGTTTTCTGGTGTTTTCACCGCTCCTCAGTGCGTTTGATATGCAGAACCGGCGACATCTTGGGTTTCGTCGGGGTTCAAGCTGAGATATGCATTTTCTGCGATAATATTGGTGAGACTTCAGTCAGAAGTATGCAGAATCATCTAGATCGCTCGTTTCTAGCTATTGAATGCGAGAAACACGTTATCTGGTGTTTTCACCACTCCACAGTGCGTTTAATATGCAGAACCGGCGATATCTTGATTTTCGTGGTGTTTCCAGCTGAGATATGCATTTTCTGCGATAATCTTGGTGAGACTTCTGTCCGAAGTATGCAGAATCATCGAGATCGCTCTTTTCGAGCTATTTAATGCGAGAAACACGTTTTCTGGTGTATTCATCACTCCACAGAGCGTTTGATATGCAGAACCGGCGATATCTTGATATTCGTGGTGTTTCCAGCTGAGATATGCATTTTCTGCGATAATCTTGGTGAGTCTTCTGTCAGAAGGATGCAGAATCATCTAGATTGCACTTTTCGAGCGATTTAATGCGAGAAACACGTTATCTGGTGTTTTCACCACTCCACAGTGCGTTTAATATGCAGAACCGGCGATATCTTGATTTTCGTGGTGTTTCCAGCTGAGATATGCATTTTCTGCGATAATCTTGGTGAGACTTCTGTCCGAAGTATGCAGAATCATCGAGATCGCTCTTTTCGAGCTATTTAATGCGAGAAACACGTTTTCTGGTGTATTCATCACTCCACAGAGCGTTTGAGATGCAGAACCGGCGATATCTTGATATTCGTGGTGTTTCCAGCTGAGATATGCATTTTCTGCGATAATCTTGGTGAGTCTTCTGTCAGAAGTATGCAGAATCATCTAGATTGCACTTTTCGAGCTATTTAATGCGAGAAACACGTTATCTGGTGTTTTCACCACTCCACAGTGCGTTTGATATGCAGAACCGGCGACATCATGGCTGTCGTCGGGCATCAAGCTGAGATATGCATTTTCTGCGATAATCTTGGTGAGACATCAGTCAGAAGTATGCAGAATCATCGAGATCGCTCTTTTCGAGCTATTTAATGGAGAAACACGTTATCTGGTGTATTGACCACTCCACAGTGCGTTTGATATGCGGAACCGGCGCCATCTTGATTTTCGTGAGGTTTCAAGCTGAGATATGCATTTTCTGCGATAATATTGGTGAGAGTTCAGTCAGAAGTATGCAGGATCATCTAGATCGCTCGTTTCTAGCTATTTAATGCGAGAAACACGTTATCTGGTGTTTTCACCACTCCACAGTGCGTTTAATATGCAGAACCGGCGATATCTTGATTTTCGTGGTGTTTCCAGCTGAGATATGCATTTTCTGCGATAATCTTGGTGAGACTTCTGTCCGAAGTATGCAGAATCATCGAGATCGCTCTTTTCGAGCTATTTAATGCGAGAAACACGTTTTCTGGTGTATTCATCACTCCACAGAGCGTTTGATATGCAGAACCGGCGATATCTTGATATTCGTGGTGTTTCCAGCTGAGATATGCATTTTCTGCGATAATCTTGGTGAGTCTTCTGTCAGAAGTATGCAGAATCATCTAGATTGCACTTTTCGAGCTATTTAATGCGAGAAACACGTTATCTGGTGTTTTCACCACTCCACAGTGCGTTTGATATGCAGAACCGGCGACATCTTGGCTTTCGTCGGGTTTCAAGCTGAGATATGCATTTTCTGCATTAATCTTGGTGAGACATCAGTCAGAAGTATGCAGAATCATCTAGATCGCTCGTTTCGAGCTGCTTAATGCGAGAAACACGTTTTCTGGTGTTTTCACCGCTCCTCAGTGCGTTTGATATGCAGAACCGGCGACATCTTGGGTTTCGTCGGGGTTCAAGCTGAGATATGCATTTTCTGCGATAATATTGGTGAGACTTCAGTCAGAAGTATGCAGAATCATCTAGATCGCTCGTTTCTAGCTATTTAATGCGAGAAACACGTTATCTGGTGTATTGACCACTCGACAGTGCCTTTGATATGCGGAACCGGCGCCATCTTGATTTTCGTGAGGTTTCAAGCTGAGATATGCATTTTCTGCGATAATATTGGTGAGAGTTCAGTCAGAAGTATGCAGGATCATCTAGATCGCTCGTTTCGAGCTATTTAATGCGAGAAACACGTTTTCTGGTGTTTTCACCACTCCACAGTACGTTTGACATGCAGAACCGGCGATGTTTGGTTTTCGTCGGGTTTCAAGCTGAGATATGCATTTTCTACGATAATCTTGGTGAGACTTCTGTCCGAAGTAAGCAGAATCATCGAGATCGCTCTTTTCGAGCTACTTAATGCGAGAAACACGTTTTCTGGTGTATTCACCACTCCACAGTACGTTTGACATGCAGAACCGGAGATATCCTGGTTTCGGTCGGGTTTCAAGCTGAGATATGCTTTTCTACGATAATCTTGGTGAGACATCAGTCAGAAGTATGCAGAATCATCGAGATCGCACTTTTCGAGTTATTTAATGCGAGAAACACATTTTCTGGTGTATTCACCACTCCACAGAGCGTCTGATATGCAGAACTGGCGATATCTTGATATTCGTGGTGTTTCCAGCTGAGATATGCATTTTCTGCGATAATCTTGGTGAGACTTCTGTCCGAAGTATGCAGAATCATCGAGATCGCTCTTTTCGAGCTATTTAATGCGAGAAACACGTTTTCTGGTGTATTCATCACTCCACAGAGCGCTTGATATGCAGAACCGGCGATATCTTGATATTCGTGGTGTTTCCAGCTGAGATATGCATTTTCTGCGATAATCTTGGTGAGTCTTCTGTCAGAAGTATGCAGAATCATCTAGATTGCACTTTTCGAGCTATTTAATGCGAGAAACACGTTATCTGGTGTTTTCACCACTCCACAGTGCGTTTGATATGCAGAACCGGCGACATCATGGCTGTCGTCGGGCATCAAGCTGAGATATGCATTTTCTGCGATAATCTTGGTGAGACATCAGTCAGAAGTATGCAGAATCATCGAGATCGCTCTTTTCGAGCTATTTAATGGAGAAACACGTTATCTGGTGTATTGACCACTCCACAGTGCGTTTGATATGCGGAACTGGCGCCATCTTGATTTTCGTGAGGTTTCAAGCTGAGATATGCATTTTCTGCGATAATATTGGTGAGAGTTCAGTCAAAAGTATGCAGGATCATCTAGATCGCTCGGTTCGAGCTATTTAATGCGAGAAACACGTTATCTGGTGTTTTCACCACTCCACAGTGCGTTTAATATGCAGAACCGGCGATATCTTGATTTTCGTGGTGTTTCCAGCTGAGATATGCATTTTCTGCGATAATCTTGGTGAGACTTCTGTCCGAAGTATGCAGAATCATCGAGATCGCTCTTTTCGAGCTATTTAATGCGAGAAACACGTTTTCTGGTGTATTCATCACTCCACAGAGCGTTTGATATGCAGAACCGGCGATATCTTGATATTCGTGGTGTTTCCAGCTGAGATATGCATTTTCTGCGATAATCTTGGTGAGTCTTCTGTCAGAAGTATGCAGAATCATCTAGATTGCACTTTTCGAGCTATTTAATGCGAGAAACACGTTATCTGGTGTTTTCACCACTCCACAGTGCGTTTGATATGCAGAACCGGCGACATCTTGGCTTTCGTCGGGTTTCAAGCTGAGATATGCATTTTCTGCATTAATCTTGGTGAGACATCAGTCAGAAGTATGCAGAATCATCTAGATCGCTCGTTTCGAGCTGCTTAATGCGAGAAACACGTTTTCTGGTGTTTTCACCGCTCCTCAGTGCGTTTGATATGCAGAACCGGCGACATCTTGGGTTTCGTCGGGGTTCAAGCTGAGATATGCATTTTCTGCGATAATATTGGTGAGACTTCAGTCAGAAGTATGCAGAATCATCTAGATCGCTCGTTTCTAGCTATTGAATGCGAGAAACACGTTATCTGGTGTTTTCACCACTCCACAGTGCGTTTGATATGCAGAACCGGCGACATCATGGCTGTCGTCGGGCATCAAGCAGAGATATGCATTTTCTGCGATAATCTTGGTGAGATATCAGTCAGAAGTATGCAGAATCATCGAGATCGCTCTTTTCGAGCTATTTAATGGAGAAACACGTTATCTGGTGTATTGACCACTCCACAGTGCGTTTGATATGCGGAACCGGCGCCAGCTTGATTTTCGTGATATTTCAAGCTGAGATATGCATTTTCTGCGATAATATTGGTGAGAGTTCAGTCAGAAGTATGCAGGATCATCTAGATCGCTCGTTTCGAGCTATTTAATTCGAGAAACACGTTATCTGGTGTTTTCACCACTCCACAGTGCGTTTGATATGCAGAACCGGCGACATCATGGCTGTCGTCGGGCATCAAGCTGAGATATGCATTTTCTGCGGTAATCTTGATGAGACATCAGTCAGAAGTATGCAGAATCATCGAGATCGCTCTTTTCGAGCTATTTAATGGAGAAACACGTTATCTGGTGTATTGACCACTCCACAGTGCGTTTGATATGCGGAACCGGCGCCATCTTGATTTTCGTGAGGTTTCAAGCTGAGATATGCATTTTCTGCGATAATATTGGTGAGAGTTCAGTCAGAAGTATGCAGGATCATCTAGATCGCTCGGTTCGAGCTATTTAATGCGAGAAACACGTTGTCTGGTTGTTTTCACCACTCCACGGTGCGTTTGATATGCAGAACCGGCGATATCTTGATTTTCGTGGTGTTTCCAGCTGAGATATGCATTTTCTTCGATAATCTTGGTGAGTCTTCTGTCAGCAGTATGCAGAATCATCGAGATCGCTCTATTCGAGCTATTTAATGCGAGAAACACGTTATCTGGTGTATTGACCACTCGACAGTGCCTTTGATATGCGGAACCGGCGCCATCTTGATTTTCGTGAGGTTTCAAGCTGAGATATGCATTTTCTGCGATAATATTGGTGAGAGTTCAGTCAGAAGTATGCAGGATCATCTAGATCGCTCGTTTCGAGCTATTTAATGCGAGAAACACGTTTTCTGGTGTATTCACCACTCCACAGTACGTTTGACATGCAGAACGGGAGATATCCTGGTTTCGGTCGGGTTTCAAGCTGAGATATGCTTTTCTACGATAATCTTGGTGAGACTTCTGTCAGAAGTATGCAGAATCTTCGAGAACGCTTTTTTCGAGCTACTTAATGCGAGAAACACGTTATCTGGTTGTTTTCACCACTGCACAGTGCGTTTGATATGCAGAACCGGCGACATCTTGGTTTTCGTGGGGTTTCCAGCTGAGATATGCATTTTCTGCGATAATCTAGGTGAGCCTTCTGTCAAAAGTATGCAGAATCATCTAGATCGCTCTTTTCGAGCTATTTAATGCGAGAAACACGTTATCTGGTGTTTTCACCACCCCACAGTGCGTTTGATATGCAGAACCGGCGACATCTTGATTTTCGTGATGTTTCTAGCTGAGATATGCATTTTCTGCTATAATCTTGGCGAGATATCAGTCAGAAGTATGCAGAATCATCTAGATTGCACTTTTCGAGCTATTTAATGCGAGAAACACGTTATCTGGTGTTTTCACCACTCCACAGTGCGTTTGATATGCAGAACCGGCGACATCTTGGCTTTCGTCGGGTTTCAAGCTGAGATATGCATTTTCTGCATTAATCTTGGTGAGACATCAGTCAGAAGGATGCAGAATCATCTAGATCGCTCGTTTCGAGCTGCTTAATGCGAGAAACACGTTTTCTGGTGTTTTCACCGCTCCTCAGTGCGTTTGATATGCAGAACCGGCGACATCTTGGGTTTCGTCGGGGTTCAAGCTGAGATATGCATTTTCTGCGATAATATTGGTGAGACTTCAGTCAGAAGTATGCAGAATCATCTAGATCGCTCGTTTCTAGCTATTGAATGCGAGAAACACGTTATCTGGTGTTTTCACCACTCCACAGTGCGTTTGATATGCAGAACCGGCGACATCATGGCTGTCGTCGGGCATCAAGCTGAGATATGCATTTTCTGCGATAATCTTGGTGAGACATCAGTCAGAAGTATGCAGAATCATCGAGATCGCTCTTTTCGAGCTATTTAATGGAGAAACACGTTATCTGGTGTATTGACCACTCCACAGTGCGTTTGATATGCGGAACCGGCGCCAGCTTGATTTTCGTGATATTTCAAGCTGAGATATGCATTTTCTGCGATAATATTGGTGAGAGTTCAGTCAGAAGTATGCAGGATCATCTAGATCGCTCGTTTCGAGCTATTTAATTCGAGAAACACGTTATCTGGTGTTTTCACCACTCCACAGTGCGTTTGATATGCAGAACCGGCGACATCATGGCTGTCGTCGGGCATCAAGCTGAGATATGCATTTTCTGCGGTAATCTTGATGAGACATCAGTCAGAAGTATGCAGAATCATCGAGATCGCTCTTTTCGAGCTATTTAATGGAGAAACACGTTATCTGGTGTATTGACCACTCCACAGTGCGTTTGATATGCGGAACCGGCGCCATCTTGATTTTCGTGAGGTTTCAAGCTGAGATATGCATTTTCTGCGGTAATATTGGTGAGAGTTCAGTCAGAAGTATGCAGGATCATCTAGATCGCTCGGTTCGAGCTATTTAATGCGAGAAACACGTTGTCTGGTTGTTTTCACCACTCCACGGTGCGTTTGATATGCAGAACCGGCGATATCTTGATTTTCGTGGTGTTTCCAGCTGAGATATGCATTTTCTTCGATAATCTTGGTGAGTCTTCTGTCAGCAGTATGCAGAATCATCGAGATCGCTCTATTCGAGCTATTTAATGCGAGAAACACGTTATCTGGTGTATTGACCACTCGACAGTGCCTTTGATATGCGGAACCGGCGCCATCTTGATTTTCGTGAGGTTTCAAGCTGAGATATGCATTTTCTGCGATAATATTGGTGAGAGTTCAGTCAGAAGTATGCAGGATCATCTAGATCGCTCGTTTCGAGCTATTTAATGCGAGAAACACGTTTTCTGGTGTTTTCACCGCTCCTCAGTGCGTTTGATATGCAGAACCGGCGACATCTTGGGTTTCGTCGGGGTTCAAGCTGAGATATGCATTTTCTGCGATAATATTGGTGAGACTTCAGTCAGAAGTATGCAGAATCATCTAGATCGCTCGTTTATAGCTATTGAATGCGAGAAACACGTTATCTGGTGTTTTCACCACTCCACAGTGCGTTTGATATGCAGAACCGGCGACATCATGGCTGTCGTCGGGCATCAAGCTGAGATATGCATTTTCTGCGATAATCTTGGTGAGACATCAGTCAGAAGTATGCAGAATCATCGAGATCGCTCTTTTCGAGCTATTTAATGGAGAAGCACGTTATCTGGTGTATTGACCACTCCACAGTGCGTTTGATATGCGGAACCGGCGCCAGCTTGATTTTCGTGATATTTCAAGCTGAGATATGCATTTTCTGCGATAATATTGGTGAGAGTTCAGTCAGAAGTATGCAGGATCATCTAGATCGCTCGTTTCGAGCTATTTAATTCGAGAAACACGTTATCTGGTGTTTTCACCACTCCACAGTGCGTTTGATATGCAGAACCGGCGACATCATGGCTGTCGTCGGGCATCAAGCTGAGATATGCATTTTCTGCGGTAATCTTGATGAGACATCAGTCAGAAGTATGCAGAATCATCGAGATCGCTCTTTTCGAGCTATTTAATGGAGAAACACGTTATCTGGTGTATTGACCACTCCACAGTGCGTTTGATATGCGGAACCGGCGCCATCTTGATTTTCGTGAGGTTTCAAGCTGAGATATGCGTTTTCTGCGATAATATTGGTGAGAGTTCAGTCAGAAGTATGCAGGATCATCTAGATCGCTCGGTTCGAGCTATTTAATGCGAGAAACACGTTGTCTGGTTGTTTTCACCACTCCACGGTGCGTTTGATATGCAGAACCGGCGATATCTTGATTTTCGTGGTGTTTCCAGCTGAGATATGCATTTTCTTCGATAATCTTGGTGAGTCTTCTGTCAGCAGTATGCAGAATCATCGAGATCGCTCTATTCGAGCTATTTAATGCGAGAAACACGTTATCTGGTGTATTGACCACTCGACAGTGCCTTTGATATGCGGAACCGGCGCCATCTTGATTTTCGTGAGGTTTCAAGCTGAGATATGCATTTTCTGCGATAATATTGGTGAGAGTTCAGTCAGAAGTATGCAGGATCATCTAGATCGCTCGTTTCGAGCTATTTAATGCGAGAAACACGTTTTCTGGTGTATTCACCACTCCACAGTACGTTTGACATGCAGAACGGGAGATATCCTGGTTTCGGTCGGGTTTCAAGCTGAGATATGCTTTTCTACGATAATCTTGGTGAGACTTCTGTCAGAAGTATGCAGAATCTTCGAGAACGCTTTTTTCGAGCTACTTAATGCGAGAAACACGTTATCTGGTTGTTTTCACCACTGCACAGTGCGTTTGATATGCAGAACCGGCGACATCTTGGTTTTCGTGGGGTTTCCAGCTGAGATATGCATTTTCTGCGATAATCTAGGTGAGCCTTCTGTCAAAAGTATGCAGAATCATCTAGATCGCTCTTTTCGAGCTATTTAATGCGAGAAACACGTTATCTGGTGTTTTCACCACCCCACAGTGCGTTTGATATGCAGAACCGGCGACATCTTGATTTTCGTGATGTTTCTAGCTGAGATATGCATTTTCTGCTATAATCTTGGCGAGATATCAGTCAGAAGTATGCAGAATCATCTAGATTGCACTTTTCGAGCTATTTAATGCGAGAAACACGTTATCTGGTGTTTTCACCACTCCACAGTGCGTTTGATATGCAGAACCGGCGACATCTTGGCTTTCGTCGGGTTTCAAGCTGAGATATGCATTTTCTGCATTAATCTTGGTGAGACATCAGTCAGAAGGATGCAGAATCATCTAGATCGCTCGTTTCGAGCTGCTTAATGCGAGAAACACGTTTTCTGGTGTTTTCACCGCTCCTCAGTGCGTTTGATATGCAGAACCGGCGACATCTTGGGTTTCGTCGGGGTTCAAGCTGAGATATGCATTTTCTGCGATAATATTGGTGAGACTTCAGTCAGAAGTATGCAGAATCATCTAGATCGCTCGTTTCTAGCTATTGAATGCGAGAAACACGTTATCTGGTGTTTTCACCACTCCACAGTGCGTTTGATATGCAGAACCGGCGACATCATGGCTGTCGTCGGGCATCAAGCTGAGATATGCATTTTCTGCGATAATCTTGGTGAGACATCAGTCAGAAGTATGCAGAATCGTCGAGATCGCTCTTTTCGAGCTATTTAATGGAGAAACACGTTATCTGGTGTATTGACCACTCCACAGTGCGTTTGATATGCGGAACCGGCGCCAGCTTGATTTTCGTGATATTTCAAGCTGAGATATGCATTTTCTGCGATAATATTGGTGAGAGTTCAGTCAGAAGTATGCAGGATCATCTAGATCGCTCGTTTCGAGCTATTTAATTCGAGAAACACGTTATCTGGTGTTTTCACCACTCCACAGTGCGTTTGATATGCAGAACCGGCGACATCATGGCTGTCGTCGGGCATCAAGCTGAGATATGCATTTTCTGCGGTAATCTTGATGAGACATCAGTCAGAAGTATGCAGAATCATCGAGATCGCTCTTTTCGAGCTATTTAATGGAGAAACACGTTATCTGGTGTATTGACCACTCCACAGTGCGTTTGATATGCGGAACCGGCGCCATCTTGATTTTCGTGAGGTTTCAAGCTGAGATATGCATTTTCTGCGGTAATATTGGTGAGAGTTCAGTCAGAAGTATGCAGGATCATCTAGATCGCTCGGTTCGAGCTATTTAATGCGAGAAACACGTTGTCTGGTTGTTTTCACCACTCCACGGTGCGTTTGATATGCAGAACCGGCGATATCTTGATTTTCGTGGTGTTTCCAGCTGAGATATGCATTTTCTTCGATAATCTTGGTGAGTCTTCTGTCAGCAGTATGCAGAATCATCGAGATCGCTCTATTCGAGCTATTTAATGCGAGAAACACGTTATCTGGTGTATTGACCACTCGACAGTGCCTTTGATATGCGGAACCGGCGCCATCTTGATTTTCGTGAGGTTTCAAGCTGAGATATGCATTTTCTGCGATAATATTGGTGAGAGTTCAGTCAGAAGTATGCAGGATCATCTAGATCGCTCGTTTCGAGCTATTTAATGCGAGAAACACGTTTTCTGGTGTTTTCACCGCTCCTCAGTGCGTTTGATATGCAGAACCGGCGACATCTTGGGTTTCGTCGGGGTTCAAGCTGAGATATGCATTTTCTGCGATAATATTGGTGAGACTTCAGTCAGAAGTATGCAGAATCATCTAGATCGCTCGTTTATAGCTATTGAATGCGAGAAACACGTTATCTGGTGTTTTCACCACTCCACAGTGCGTTTGATATGCAGAACCGGCGACATCATGGCTGTCGTCGGGCATCAAGCTGAGATATGCATTTTCTGCGATAATCTTGGTGAGACATCAGTCAGAAGTATGCAGAATCATCGAGATCGCTCTTTTCGAGCTATTTAATGGAGAAGCACGTTATCTGGTGTATTGACCACTCCACAGTGCGTTTGATATGCGGAACCGGCGCCAGCTTGATTTTCGTGATATTTCAAGCTGAGATATGCATTTTCTGCGATAATATTGGTGAGAGTTCAGTCAGAAGTATGCAGGATCATCTAGATCGCTCGTTTCGAGCTATTTAATTCGAGAAACACGTTATCTGGTGTTTTCACCACTCCACAGTGCGTTTGATATGCAGAACCGGCGACATCATGGCTGTCGTCGGGCATCAAGCTGAGATATGCATTTTCTGCGGTAATCTTGATGAGACATCAGTCAGAAGTATGCAGAATCATCGAGATCGCTCTTTTCGAGCTATTTAATGGAGAAACACGTTATCTGGTGTATTGACCACTCCACAGTGCGTTTGATATGCGGAACCGGCGCCATCTTGATTTTCGTGAGGTTTCAAGCTGAGATATGCGTTTTCTGCGATAATATTGGTGAGAGTTCAGTCAGAAGTATGCAGGATCATCTAGATCGCTCGGTTCGAGCTATTTAATGCGAGAAACACGTTGTCTGGTTGTTTTCACCACTCCACGGTGCGTTTGATATGCAGAACCGGCGATATCTTGATTTTCGTGGTGTTTCCAGCTGAGATATGCATTTTCTTCGATAATCTTGGTGAGTCTTCTGTCAGCAGTATGCAGAATCATCGAGATCGCTCTATTCGAGCTATTTAATGCGAGAAACACGTTATCTGGTGTATTGACCACTCGACAGTGCCTTTGATATGCGGAACCGGCGCCATCTTGATTTTCGTGAGGTTTCAAGCTGAGATATGCATTTTCTGCGATAATATTGGTGAGAGTTCAGTCAGAAGTATGCAGGCTCATCTAGATCGCTCGTTTCGAGCTATTTAATGCGAGAAACACGTTTTCTGGTGTTTTCACCACGCCACAGTACGTTTGACATGCAGAACCGGCGATGTTTGGTTTTCGTCGGGTTTCAAGCTGAGATATGCATTTTCTACGATAATCTTGGTGAGACTTCTGTCCGAAGTAAGCAGAATCATCGAGATCGCTCTTTTCGAGCTACTTAATGCGAGAAACACGTTTTCTGGTGTATTCACCACTCCACAGTACGTTTGACATGCAGAACCGGAGATATCCTGGTTTCGGTCGGGTTTCAAGCTGAGATATGCTTTTCTACGATAATCTTGGTGAGACTTCTGTCAGAAGTATGCAGAATCTTCGAGAACGCTTTTTTCGAGCTACTTAATGCGAGAAACACGTTATCTGGTTGTTTTCACCACTCCACAGTGCGTTTGATATGCAGAACCGGCGACACCTTGATTTTCGTGATGTTTCTAGCTGAGATATGCATTTTCTGCTATAATCTTGGTGAGATATCAGTCAGGAGTATGCAGAATCTTCGAGAACGCTCTTTTCGAGCTACTTAATGCGACAAACACGTTTTCTGGTGTATTCACGACTCCACAGTACGTTTGACATGCAGAACCGGAGATATCCTGGTTTCGGTCGGGTTTCAAGCTGAGATATGCTTTTCTACGATAATCTTGGTGAGACTTCTGTCAGAAGTATGCAGAATCTTCGAGAACTCTCTTTTCGAGCTACTTAATGCGAGAAACACGTTTTCTGGTTTTTTCACCACTCCACAGTGCGTCTGAAATGCATAACCAGCGATATCTTGGTTTTCGTGGGGTTTCAAGCTGAGATATGCATTTTTTACGATAATCTTGGTGAGACTTCTGTCCGAAGTATGCAGAATCATCGAGATCGCTCTATTCGAGCTATTTAATGCGGCAAACACGTTATCTGGTGCTTTCTGCACTCCACAGTGCGTTTGATATGCAGAACCAGCGATATTTTGGTTTTCGTGGGGTTTCAAGCTGAGATATGCATTTTTTACGATAATCTTGGTGAGACTTCTGTCCGAAGTATGCTTAATCATCGAGATCCCTCGTTTCGAGCTACTTAATGCGAGAAACACGTTATCTGGTGTTTTCACCACTCCACAGTGCGTCTGATATGCAGAACTGGCGATATCTTGGTTTTGGTGGGGTTTCAAGCTGAGATATGCATTTTCTGCGATAAGCTTGGTGAGACTTCTGTCCGAAGTATGCTGAAACATCGAGATCGCTCTATTCGAGCTATTTAATGCGGCAAACACGTTATCTGGTGCATTCAGCACTCCACAGTGCGTTTGATATGCAGGTCCAGCGATATCTTGGTTTTCGTGGGGTTTCAAGCTGAGATATGCATTTTTTACGATAATCTTGGTGAGACTCCTGTCCGAAGTATGCTGAAACATCGAGATCGCTCTATTCGAGCTATTTAATGCGGCAAACACGTTATCTGGTGCATTCAGCACTCCACAGTGCGTTTGATATGCAGATCCAGCGATATCTTGGTTTTCGTGGGGTTTCAAGCTGAGATATGCATTTTTTACGATAATCTTGGTGAGACTCCTGTCCGAAGTATGCTTAATCATCGAGATCGCTCGTTTCGAGCTATTTAATGCGAGAAACACGTTATCTGGTGTTTTCACCACTCCACAGTGCGTATGATATGCAGAACCGGCGATATCTTGGTTTTCGTGGGGTTTCAAGCTGAGATATGCATTTTCTGCGATAATCTTGGTGAGACTTCTGTCCGAAGTATGCAGAATCATCGAGTACGCTCTTTTCGAGCTGTTTAATGCGACAAACACGTTATCTGGTGTTTTCACCACTCCACAGTGCGTTTGATATGCAGAACCGGCGACATCTTGGCTTTCGTCGGGTATCAAGCTGGGATATGCATTTTCTACGATAATCTTGGTGAGACTTCTGTCAGAAGTATGCAGAATCATCGGGATCGCTCTTTTCGAGCTATTTAATGCGAGAAACTCGTTATCTGGTTGTTTTCACCACTCCACAGTGCGTTTGATATGCAGAACCGGCGTCATCTTGATTTTCGTGAGGTTTCAAGGTGAGATATGCATTTTCTGCGATAATCTTGGTGAGACTTCTGTCCGAAGTATGCAGAATCATCTAGATCGCTCTTTTCGAGCTATTTAATGCGAGAAACACGTTGTCTGGTGTTTTCACAACTCCACAGTTGGATTGATATGCAGAACCGGCGATATCTGGGTTTTCGTGGGGTTTCAAGCTGAGATATGCATTTTTTACGATAATCTTGGTGAGACTTCTGTCCGAAGTATGCTTAATCATCGAGATCGCTCGTTTCGAGCTATTTAATGCGAGAAACACGATATCTGGAGTTTTCACCACTCCACAGTGCGTATGATATGCAGAACCGGCGAAATCTTGGTTTTGGTAGGGTTTCAAGCTGAGATATGCATTTTCTGCGATAATCTTGGTGAGACTTCTGTCCGAAGTATGCTGAATCACCGAGATCGCTCTTTTCGAGCTAGTTAGTGCGAGAAACACGATATCTGTAATTTTCACCACTCCACAGTTGGTTTGATATGCAGATCCGGCCATATCTTGGTTTTCGTGGGGTTTCAAGCTGAGATATGCGTTTTCTACGATAATCTTGGTGAGACTTCTATCAGAAGTAAGCAGAATCATCGAGATCCCTCTTTTCGAGCTCTTTAATGCGAGAAACACGTTATCTGGTGTTTTCACCTCTCCACAGTGCGTTTGATATGCAGAACCGGCGACATCTTGGCTTTCGTCGGGTATCAACCTGAGATATGCATTTTCTGCGATAATCTTGGTGAGACTTCAGTCAGAAGTATGCAGAATCATCGAGATCCTTCTTTTCGAGCTATTTAATGCGAGAAAAACGTTATCTGGTGTTTTCACCACTCGACAGTGCGTTTGACATGCAGTACCAGCGATATCTTGGTTTTCGTGGGGTTTCAAGCTGAGATATGCATTTTCTGCGATAATCTTGGTGAGACTTCTGTCCGAAGTATGCTTAATCATCGAGATCCCCCGTTTCGAGCTATTTAATGCGAGAAACACGTCATCTGGTGTTTTCACCACTCCACAGTGCGTCTGATATGCAGAACTGGCGATATCTTGGTTTTGGTGGGGTTTCAATCTGAGATATGTATTTTCTGCGATAATCTTGGTGAGACTTCTGCCCGAAGTATGCTGAAACATCGAGATCGCTCTATTCGAGCTATTTAATGCGGCAAACACGTTATCTGGTGCATTCAGCACTCCACAGTGCGTTTGATATGCAGATCCAGCGATATCTTGGTTTTCGTGGGGTTTCAAGCTGAGATATGCATTTTTTACGATAATCTTGGTGAGACTTCTGTCCGAAGTATGCTTAATCATCGAGATCGCTCGTTTCGAGCTACTTAATGCGAGAAACACGTTTTCTGGTTTTTTCACCACTCCACAGTGCGTCTGAAATGCATAACCAGCGATATCTTGGTTTTCGTGGGGTTTCAAGCTGAGATATGCATTTTTTACGATAATCTTGGTGAGACTTCTGTCCGAAGTATGCAGAATCATCGAGATCGCTCTATTCGAGCTATTTAATGTGGCAAACACGTTATCTGGTGCTTTCTGCACTCCACAGTGCGTTTGATATGCAGAACCAGCGATATCTTGGTTTTCGTGGGGTTTCAAGCTGAGATATGCATTTTTTACGATAATCTTGGTGAGACTTCTGTCCGAAGTATGCTTAATCATCGAGATCGCTCGTTTCGAGCTATTTAATGCGAGAAACACGATATCTGGAGTGTTCACCACTCCACAGTGCGTATGATATGCAGAACCGGCGAAATCTTTGTTTTCGTGGGGTTTCAAGCTGAGATATGCATTTTCTGCGATAATCTTGGTGAGACTTCTGTCCGAAGTATGCAGAATCATCGAGTACGCTCTTTTCGAGCTGTTTAATGCGACAAACACGTTATCTGGTGTTTTCACCACTCCACAGTGCGTTTGATATGCAGAACCGGCGACACCTTGGCTTTCGTCGGGTATCAAGCTGGGATATGCATTTTCTACGATAATCTTGGTGAGACTTCTGTCAGAAGTATGCAGAATCATCGGGATCGCTCTTTTCGAGCTATTTAATGCGAGAAACTCGTTATCTGGTTGTTTTCACCACTCCACAGTGCGTTTGATATGCAGAACCGGCGTAATCTTGATTTTCGTGAGGTTTCAAGGTGAGATATGCATTTTCTGCGATAATCTTGGTGAGACTTCTGTCCGAAGTATGCAGAATCATCTAGATCGCTCTTTTCGAGCTATTTAATGCGAGAAACACGTTGTCAGGTGTTTTCACAACTCCACAGTTGGATTGATATGCCGAACCGGCGATATCTGGGTTTTCGTGGGGTTTCAAGCTGAGATATGCATTTTTTACGATAATCTTGGTGAGACTTCTGTCCGAAGTATGCTTAATCATCGAGATCGCTCGTTTCGAGCTATTTAATGCGAGAAACACGATATCTGGAGTTTTCACCACTCCACAGTGCGTATGATATGCAGAACCGGCGAAATCTTGGTTTTCGTAGGGTTTCAAGCTGAGATATGCATTTTCTGCGATAATCTTGGTGAGACTTCTGTCCGAAGTATGCTGAATCATCGAGATCGCTCTTTTCGAGCTAGTTAGTGCGAGAAACACGTTGTCTGGTGTTTTCACAACTCCACAGTTGGATTGATATGCAGAACCGGCGATATCTGGGTTTTGGTGGGGTTTCAAGCTGAGATATGCATTTTCTGCGATAAGCTTGGTGAGACTTCTGTCCGAAGTATGCAGAATCATCGAGATCGCTCTATTCGAGCTATTTAATGCGGCAAACACGTTATCTGGTGCATTCAGCACTCCACAGTGCGTTTGATATGCAGATCCAGCGATATCTTGGTTTTCGTGGGGTTTCAAGCTGAGATATGCATTTTTTACGATAATCTTGGTGAGACTCCTGTCCGAAGTATGCTTAATCATCGAGATCGCTCGTTTCGAGCTATTTAATGCGAGAAACACGTTATCTGGTGTTTTCACCACTCCACAGTGCGTATGATATGCAGAACCGGCGATATCTTGGTTTTCGTGGGGTTTCAAGCTGAGATATACATTTTCTGCGGTAATCTTGGTGAGACTTCTGTCCGAAGTATGCTGAATCATCGAGATCGCTCTTTTCGAGCTAGTTAGTGCGAGAAACACGTTGTCTGGTGTTTTCACAACTCCACAGTTGGATTGATATGCAGAACCGGCGATATCTGGGTTTTCGTGGGGTTTCAAGCTGAGATATGCATTTTTTACGATAATCTTGGAGAGACTTCTGTCCGAAGTATGCTTAATCATCGAGATCGCTCGTTTCGAGCTATTTAATGCGAGAAACACGATATCTGGAGTGTTCACCACTCCACAGTGCGTATGATATGCAGAACCGGCGAAATCTTGGATTTCGTAGGGTTTCAAGCTGAGATATGCATTTTCTGCGATAATCTTGGTGAGACTTCTGTCCGAAGTATGCTGAATCATCGAGATCGCTCTTTTCGAGCTAGTTAGTGCGAGAAACACGTTGTCTGGTGTTTTCACAACTCCACAGTTGGATTGATATGCAGAACCGGCGATATCTGGGTTTTCGTGGGGTTTCAAGCTGAGATATGCATTTTCTGCGATAATCTTGGTGTTTCATCTATGAGAAGTATGCAGAATCATCGAGAACGCTCTTTTCGAGCTACTTAATGCGAGAAACACGTTTTCTGGTTTTTTCACCACTCCACAGTGCGTCTGAAATGCATAACCAGCGATATCTTGGTTTTCGTGGGGTTTCAAGCTGAGATATGCATTTTTTACGATAATCTTGGTGAGACTTCTGTCCGAAGTATGCAGAATCATCGAGATCGCTCTATTCGAGCTATTTAATGCGGCAAACACGTTATCTGGTGCTTTCTGCACTCCACAGTGCGTTTGATATGCAGAACCAGCGATATTTTGGTTTTCGTGGGGTTTCAAGCTGAGATATGCATTTTTTACGATAATCTTGGTGAGACTTCTGTCCGAAGTATGCTTAATCATCGAGATCCCTCGTTTCGAGCTACTTAATGCGAGAAACACGTTATCTGGTGTTTTCACCACTCCACAGTGCGTCTGATATGCAGAACTGGCGATATCTTGGTTTTGGTGGGGTTTCAAGCTGAGATATGCATTTTCTGCGATAAGCTTGGTGAGACTTCTGTCCGAAGTATGCTGAAACATCGAGATCGCTCTATTCGAGCTATTTAATGCGGCAAACACGTTATCTGGTGCATTCAGCACTCCACAGTGCGTTTGATATGCAGGTCCAGCGATATCTTGGTTTTCGTGGGGTTTCAAGCTGAGATATGCATTTTTTACGATAATCTTGGTGAGACTCCTGTCCGAAGTATGCTTAATCATCGAGATCGCTCGTTTCGAGCTATTTTATGCGAGAAACACGTTATCTGGTGTTTTCACCACTCCACAGTGCGTATGATATGCAGAACCGGCGATATCTTGGTTTTCGTGGGGTTTCAAGCTGAGATATGCATTTTCTGCGATAATCTTGGTGAGACCTGTCCGAAGTATGCAGAATCATCGAGTACGCTCTTTTCGAGCTGTTTAATGCGACAAACACGTTATCTGGTGTTTTCACCACTCCACAGTGCGTTTGATATGCAGAACCGGCGACACCTTGGCTTTCGTCGGGTATCAAGCTGGGATAAGCATTTTCTACGATAATCTTGGTGAGACTTCTGTCAGAAGTATGCAGAATCATCGGGATCGCTCTTTTCGAGCTATTTAATGCGAGAAACTCGTTATCTGGTTGTTTTCACCACTCCACAGTGCGTTTGATATGCAGAACCGGCGTAATCTTGATTTTCGTGAGGTTTCAAGGTGAGATATGCATTTTCTGCGATAATCTTGGTGAGACTTCTGTCCGAAGTATGCAGAATCATCTAGATCGCTCTTTTCGAGCTATTTAATGCGAGAAACACGTTGTCTGGTGTTTTCACAACTCCACAGTTGGATTGATATGCCGAACCGGCGATATCTGGGTTTTCGTGGGGTTTCAAGCTGAGATATGCATTTTTTACGATAATCTTGGTGAGACTTCTGTCCGAAGTATGCTTAATCATCGAGATCGCTCGTTTCGAGCTATTTAATGCGAGAAACACGATATCTGGAGTTTTCACCACTCCACAGTGCGTATGATATGCAGAACCGGCGAAATCTTGTTTTTCGTAGGGTTTCAAGCTGAGATATGCATTTTCTGCGATAATCTTGGTGAGACTTCTGTCCGAAGTATGCTGAATCATCGAGATCGCTCTTTTCGAGCTAGTTAGTGCGAGAAACACGTTGTCTGGTGTTTTCACAACTCCACAGTTGGATTGATATGCAGAACCGGCGATATCTGGGTTTTCGTGGGGTTTCAAGCTGAGATATGCATTTTCTGCGATAATCTTGGTGAGACTTCAGTCAGAAGTATGCAGAATCATCGAGATCCTTCTTTTCGAGCTATTTAATGCGAGAAAAACGTTATCTGGTGTTTTCACCACTCCACAGTGCGTTTGATATGTAGAACCGCCGATAACGTGGTTTTCGTGGGGTTTCCAGCTGATATATGCATTTTCTGCGATAATCTTGGTGTTTCATCTATGAGAAGTATGCAGAATCATCGAGAACGCTCTTTTCGAGCTACTTAATGCGAGAAACACGTTTTCTGGTTTTTTCACCACTCCACAGTGCGTCTGAAATGCATAACCAGCGATATCTTGGTTTTCGTGGGGTTTCAAGCTGAGATATGCATTTTTTACGATAATCTTGGTGAGACTTCAGTCAGAAGTATGCAGAATCATCGAGATCGCTCGTTTCGAGCTATTTAATGCGAAAAAACAAGTTTACTGGTGTTGTCAACATTCCACAGTGCGTTTTATATGCAGAACCGGCGATATCTTGATTTTCGTGGTGTTTCCAGCTGAGATATTCCATTTCTGCGATAATCTTGGTGAGTCTTCTGTCAGAAGTATGTAGAATCATCTAGATCGCTCTTTTCGAGCTATTTAATGCGAGAAACACGTTTTCTGGTGTATTCACCACTCCACAGTACGTTTGACATGCAGAACAGGAGATATCTTGGTTTAGGTCGGGTATCAAGCTGAGATATGCATTTTCAACGATAATCTTGGTGAGACTTGTGTCAGAAGTGTGCAGAATCATCGGGATCGCTCTTTTCGAGCTATTTAATGCGAGAAACACGTTGTCTGGTTGGTTTCACGACTCCACAGTGCGTTTGATATGCAGAACCGGCGACATCTTGATTTTCGTGAGGTTTCAAGCTGAGATATGCATTTTCTGCTATAATATTGGTGAGTCTTCTGTCAGTAGGATGCAGAATCATCGAGACCCCTCTTTTCGAGCTATTTAATGCGAGAAACACGTTATCTGGTGTTTTCACCTCTCCACAGTGCGTTTGATATGCAGAACCGGCGACGTCTTGGCTTTCGTCGGGTATCAACCTGAGATATGCATTTTCTGCGATAATCTTGGTGAGAATTCAGTTAGAAGTATGCAGAATCATCGAGATCGCTCTTTTAGAGCTATATAATGCGAGAAACACGTTATCTGGTGTTTTGACCACTCCACAGTGCGTATGATGTGCAGAACCGACGATATCCTGGTTTTCGTGGGGTTTCAAGCTCAGATATGCATTTTGTGCGATAATATTGGAGAGACTTCAGACAGAAGTATGCAGAATCATCAAGATCGCACTTTTCGAACTATTTTATGCGAGAAACACGTTAACTGGTGTTTTCACCACTCCACAGTGCGTTTGATATGCAGATCCGGCGACATCTTGGATTTCGTCGGGGTTCAAGCTGAGATTTGCAATTCCTGCGATAATCTTGGTGAGACTTCTGTCCGAAGTATGCTTAATCATCGAGATCCCTCTTTTCGAGCTCTTTAATGCGAGAAACACGTTATCTGGTGTTTTCAGCACTCCACAGTGCGTTTGATATGCAGAACCGGCGATATCTTGGTTTTCGTGGGGTTTCCAGCTGAGATATGCATTTTCTGCGGTAATCTTGGTGAGACTTCTGTCCGAAGTATGCTGAAACATCGAGATCGCTCTTTTCGAGCTCTTTAATGCGAGAAACACGTTATCTGGTGTTTTCACCTCTCCACAGTGCGTTTGATATGCAGAACCGGCGACGTCTTGGCTTTCGTCGGGTATCAACCTGAGATATGCATTTTCTGCGATAATCTTGGTGAGAATTCAGTTAGAAGTATGCAGAATCATCGAGATCGCTCTTTTAGAGCTATATAATGCGAGAAACACGTTATCTGGTGTTTTGACCACTCCACAGTGCGTATGATGTGCAGAACCGACGATATCCTGGTTTTCGTGGGGTTTCAAGCTCAGATATGCATTTTGTGCGATAATATTGGAGAGACTTCAGACAGAAGTATGCAGAATCATCAAGATCGCACTTTTCGAACTATTTTATGCGAGAAACACGTTAACTGGTGTTTTCACCACTCCACAGTGCGTTTGATATGCAGATCCGGCGACATCTTGGATTTCGTCGGGGTTCAAGCTGAGATTTGCAATTCCTGCGATAATCTTGGTGAGACTTCTGTCCGAAGTATGCTTAATCATCGAGATCCCTCTTTTCGAGCTCTTTAATGCGAGAAACACGTTATCTGGTGTTTTCAGCACTCCACAGTGCGTTTGATATGCAGAACCGGCGATATCTTGGTTTTCGTGGGGTTTCCAGCTGAGATATGCATTTTCTGCGATAATCTTGGTGAGTCTTCTGTCAGAAGTATGCAGAATCATCTAGATCGCTCTTTTCGAGCTATTTGATGCGAGAAACACGTTTTCTGGTGTTTTCACCACGCCACAGTGCGTTTAATATGCAGAACCAGCGATATCTTGGTTTTCGTGGGGTTTCAAGCTGAGATATGCATTTTTTACGATAATCTTGGTGAGACTTCTGTTCGAAGTATGCTTAATCATCGAGATCGCTCGTTTCGAGCTATTTAATGCGCGAAACACGTTATCTGGTGTTTTCACCACTCCACAGTGCGTATGATATGCAGAACCGGCGATATCTTGGTTTTCGTGGGGTTTCAAGCTGAGATATACATTTTCTGCGGTAATCTTGGTGAGACTTCTGTCCGAAGTATGCTGAAACATCGAGATCGCTCTGTTCGAGCTAGTTAATGCGAGAAAAACCTTATCCGGTGTTTTCACCACTCCACAGTTCGTTTGATATGCAGAACCAGCGATATCTTGGCTTTCGTGGGGTTTCAAGCTGAGATATGCATTTTTTACGATAATCTTGGTGAGACTTCTGTCAGAAGTATGCAGAATCATCTAGATCGCTCTTTTCGAGCTATTTGATGCGAGAAACACGTTTTCTGGTGTTTTCACCACGCCACAGTGCGTTTGATATGCAGAACCGGCGACATCGTGGTTTTCGTCGGGTTTCAAGCTGAGATATGCATTTTCTGCGATCATATTGGTGAGACTTCAGTCAGAAGTATGCAGAATCATCGAGATCGCTCTATTCGAGCTATTTAATGCGAGAAACACGTTATCTGGTTGTTTTCACCACTCCACAGTGCGTTTGATATGCAGATCCGGCGACATCTTGGATTTCGTCGGGGTTCAAGCTGAGATTTGCAATTTCTGCGATAATCTTGGTGAGACTTCTGTCCGAAGTATGCTTAATCATCGAGAACGCTCTTTTCGAGCTGGTTAATGCGAGAAACACGTTATCTGGTGTTTTCAGCACTCCACAGTGCGTTTGATATGCAGAACCGGCGATATCTTGGTTTTCGTGGGGTTTCCAGCTGAGATATGCATTTTCTGCGATAATCTGGGTGAGTCTTCTGTCAGAAGTATGCAGAATCATCTAGATCGCTCTTTTCGAGCTATTTTATGCGAGAAACACGTTTTCTGGTGTTTTCACCACGCCACAGTGCGTTTGATATGCAGAACCGGCGACATCGTGGTTTTCGTCGGGTTTCAAGCTGAGATATGCATTTTCTGCGATCATATTGGTGAGACTTCTGTCAGAAGTATGCAGAATCATCGGGAACGCTCTTTTCGAGCTATTTAATGCGAGAAACTCGTTATCTGGTTGTTTTCACCACTCCACAGTGCGTTTGATATGCAGAACCGGCGTCATCTTGATTTTCGTGAGGTTTCCAGCTGAGATATGCATTTTCTGCGATAATCTTGGTGAGTCTTCTGTCAGAAGTATGTAGAATCATCTGGATCGCTCTTTTCGAGCTATTTAATGCGAGAAACACGTTTTCTGGTGTATTCACCACTCCACAGTACGTTTGACATGCAGAACTGGAGATATCTTGGTTTAGGTCGGGTATCAAGCTGAGATATGCATTTTCAACGATAATCTTGGTGAGACTTCTGTCAGAAGTGTGCAGAATCATCGGGATCGCTCTTTTCGAGCTATTTAATGCGAGAAACACGTTGTCTGGTTGGTTTCACGACTCCACAGTGCGTTTGATATGCAGAACCGGCGACATCTTGATTTTCGTGAGGTTTCAAGCTGAGATATGCATTTTCTGCTATAATATTGGTGAGTCTTCTGTCAGTAGGATGCAGAATCATCGAGACCCCTCTTTTCGAGCTATTTAATGCGAGAAAAACCTTATCCGGTGATTTCACCACTCCACAGTTCGTTTGATATGCAGAACCAGCGATATCTTGGCTTTCGTGGGGTTTCAAGCTGAGATATGCATTTTTTACGATAATCTTGGTGAGACTTCTGTCCGAAGTATGCTGAATCATCGAGATCGCTCTTTTCGAGCTAGTTAGTGCGAGAAACACGTTATCTGGTGTTTTCACCACACCACAGTGCGTTTGATATGCAGAACAGTAGATATCTTGGTTTTCGTGGGGTTTCAAGCTGAAATATGCATTTTCTGCGATAATCTTGTTGAGACTTCTGTTCGAAGTATGCAGAATCATCGAGATCGCACTTTTCGAGCTATTTAATGCGAGAAACACGTTATCCGGGGTTTTCACCACTCCACAGTTGGTTTGATATGCAGAACCGGCGATATCTTGGTTTTCGTGGGGTTTCAAGCTGAGATATGCGTTTTCTGCGATAATCTTGGTGAGACTTCTATCAGAAGTAAGCGGAAACATCGAGATCCCTCTTTTCGAGCTCTTTAATGCGAGAAACACGTTATCTGGTGTTTTCACCTCTCCACAGTGCGTTTGATATGCAGAACCGGCGACGTCTTGGCTTTCGTCGGGTATCAACCTGAGATATGCATTTTCTGCGATAATCTTGGTGAGAATTCATTTAGAAGTATGCAGAATCATCGAGATCGCTCTTTTAGAGCTATATAATGCGAGAAACACGTTATCTGGTGTTTTGACCACTCCACAGTGCGTATGATGTGCAGAACCGACGATATCCTGGTTTTCGTGGGGTTTCAAGCTCAGATATGCATTTTGTGCGATAATATTGGAGAGACTTCAGACAGAAGTATGCAGAATCATCAAGATCGCACTTTTCGAGCTATTTTATGCGAGAAACACGTTAACTGGTGTTTTCACCACTCCACAGTGCGTTTGATATGCAGATCCGGCGACATCTTGGATTTCGTCGGGGTTCAAGCTGAGATTTGCAATTCCTGCGATAATCTTGGTGAGACTTCTGTCCGAAGTATGCTTAATCATCGAGATCCCTCTTTTCGAGCTCTTTAATGCGAGAAACACGTTATCTGGTGTTTTCAGCACTCCACAGTGCGTTTGATATGCAGAACCGGCGATATCTTGGTTTTCGTGGGGTTTCCAGCTGAGATATGCATTTTCTGCGATAATCTTGGTGAGTCTTCTGTCAGAAGTATGCAGAATCATCTAGATCGCTCTTTTCGAACTATTTGATGCGAGAAACACGTTTTCTGGTGTTTTCACCACGCCACAGTGCGTTTAATATGCAGAACCGGCGACATCGTGGTTTTCGTCGGGTTTCAAGCTGAGATATGCATTTTCTGCGATCATATTGGTGAGACTTCAGTCAGAAGTATGCAGAATCATCTAGATCGCTCGTTTCGAGCTATTTAAAACGAGAAACACGTTATCTGGTTGTTTTGACCACTCCACAGTGCGTTTGATATGTAGAGCCGCCGATAACTTGGTTTTCGTGGGGTTTCCAGCTGAAATATGCATTTTCTGCGATAATCTTGGTGTTTCATCTATGAGAAGTATGCAGAATCATCGAGAACGCTCTTTTCGAGCTAGTTAATGCGAGATACACGTTTTCTGATGTTTTCACCACTCCATAGTGCGTTGTGATATGCAGAACCGGCGATATCTTGGTTTTCGTGGGGTTTCCAGCTGAGATATGCAATTTCTGTGATAATCTTGGTGAGTCTTCTGTCAGAAGTATGCAGAATCATCGAGATCCCTCTTTTCGAGCTCTTTAATGCGAGAAACACGTTATCTGGTGTTTTCACCACTCCACAGTGCGTTTGATATGCAGAACCGGCGACATCTTTATTTTCGTGAGATTTCAACCTGAGATATGCATTTTCGTCGATAATCTTGGTGAGTCTTCTGTCAGTACTATGCAGAATCATCGAGACCCCTCTTTTCGAGCTATTTAATGCGAGAGACACGTTATCTGGTGTTTTCACCACTCCACAGTGCGTTTGATATGCAGAACAGGCGACATCTTAATTTTCGTGAGATTTCAAGCTGCGATATGCATTTTCTACGATAACCATGGTGAGTCTTCTGTCAGAAGTATGCAGAATCATCTAGATCGCTCTCTTCGAGCTATTTAATGTGAGAAACACGTTTTCTGGTGTATTCACCACCCCACAGTACGTTTGACATGCAGAACCGGATATATCTTGGTTTCGGTCGGGTTTCAAGCTGAGATATGCATTTTCTACGATAATCTTCGTGAGACTTCTGTCAGAAGTATGCAGAATCATCGGGATCGCTCTTTTCGAGCTATTTAATGCGAGAAACACGTTGTCTGGTTGGTTTCACGACTCCACAGTGCGTTTGATATGCAGAACCGGCGACATCTTGATTTTCGTGAGGTTTCAAGCTGAGATATGCATTTTCTGCTATAATATTGGTGAGTCTTCTGTCAGTAGGATGCAGAATCATCGAGACCCCTCTTTTCGAGCTATTTAATGCGAGAAACACGTTATCTGGTGTTTTCACCACTCCACAGTGCGTTTGATATGCAGAACAGGCGACATCTTGATTGTCGTGAGATTTCAAGCTGAGATATGCATTTTCTACGATAACCATCGTGAGTCTTCTGTCAGGAGTATGCAGAATCATCTAGATCGCTCTTTTCGAGCTATTTAATGCGAGAAACACGTTATATGGTTGTTTTCACCACTCCACAGTGCGTTTGATATGCAGAACCAGCGATATCTTGGTTTTCGTGGGGTTTCAAGCTGAGATATGCATTTTTTACGATAATCTTGGTGAGACTTCTGTTCGAAGTATGCTTAATCATCGAGATCGCTCGTTTCGAGCTATTTAATGCGCGAAACACTTTATCTGGTGTTTTCACCACTCCACAGTGCGTATGATATGCAGAACCGGCGATATCTTGGTTTTCGTGGGGTTTCAAGCTGAGATATACATTTTCTGCGGTAATCTTGGTGAGACTTCTGTCCGAAGTATGCTGAAACATCGAGATCGCTCTTTTCGAGCTAGTTAATGCGAGAAAAACCTTATCCGGTGTTTTCACCACTCCACAATTCGTTTGATATGCAGAACCAGCGATATCTTGGCTTTCGTGGGGTTTCAAGCTGAGATATGCATTTTTTACGATAATCTTGGTGAGACTTCTGTCCGAAGTATGCTGAATCATCGAGATCGCTCTTTTCGAGCTAGTTAGTGCGAGAAACACGTTATCTGGTGTTTTCACCACACCACAGTGCGTTTGATATGCAGAACAGTAGATATCTTGGTTTTCGTGGGGTTTCAAGCTGAAATATGTATTTTCTGCGATAATCTTGTTGAGACTTCTGTTCGAAGTATGCAGAATCATCGAGATCGCACTTTTCGAGCTATTTAATGCGAGAAACACGTTATCTGGGGTTTTCACCACTCCACAGTTGGTTTGATATGCAGAACCGGCGATATCTTGGTTTTCGTGGGGTTTCAAGCTGAGATATGCGTTTTCTGCGATAATCTTGGTGAGACTTCTATCAGAAGTAAGCGGAAACATCGAGATCCCTATTTTCCAGCTCTTTAATGCGAGAAACACGTTATCTGGTGTTTTCACCTCTCCACAGTGCGTTTGATATGCAGAACCGGCGACATCTTGGCTTTCGTCGGGTATCAACCTGAGATATGCATTTTCTGCGATAATCTTGGTGAGAATTCATTTAGAAGTATGCAGAATCATCGAGATCGCTCTTTTAGAGCTATATAATGCGAGAAACACGTTATCTGGTGTTTTGACCACTCCACAGTGCGTATGATGTGCAGAACCGACGATATCCTGGTTTTCGTGGGGTTTCAAGCACAGATATGCATTTTGTGCGATAATATTGGAGAGACTTCAGACAGAAGTATGCAGAATCATCAAGATCGAACTTTTCGAGCTATTTTATGCGAGAAACACGTTAACTGGTGTTTTCACCACTCCACAGTGCGTTTGATATGCAGATCCGGCGACATCTTGGATTTCGTCGGGGTTCAAGCTGAGATTTGCAATTCCTGCGATAATCTTGGTGAGACTTCTGTCCGAAGTATGCTTAATCATCGAGAACGCTCTTTTCGAGCTAGTTAATGCGAGAAACACGTTATCTGGTGTTTTCAGCACTCCACAGTGCGTTTGATATGCAGAACCGGCGATATCTTGGTTTTCGTGGGGTTTCCAGCTGAGATATGCATTTTCTGCGATAATCTTGGTGAGTCTTCTGTCAGAAGTATGCAGAATCATCTAGATCGCTCTTTTCGAGCTATTTGATGCGAGAAACACGTTTTCTGGTGTTTTCACCACGCCACAGTGCGTTTGATATGCAGAACCGGCGACATCGTGGTTTTCGTCGGGTTTCAAGCTGAGATATGCATTTTCTGCGATCATATTGGTGAGACTTCAGTCAGAAGTATGCAGAATCATCTAGATCGCTCGTTTCGAGCTATTTAAAGCGAGAAACCCGTTATCTGGTTGTTTTGACCACTCCACAGTGCGTTTGATATGTAGAGCCGCCGATAACTTGGTTTTCGTGGGGTTTCCAGCTGAGATATGCAATTTCTGTGATAATCTTGGTGAGTCTTCTGTCAGAAGTATGCAGAATCATCGAGATCCCTCTTTTCGAGCTCTTTAATGCGAGAAACACGTTATCTGGTGTTTTCACCACTCCACAGTGCGTTTGATATGCAGAACCGGCGACATCTTGATTTTCGTGAGATTTCAACCTGAGATATGCATTTTCGTCGATAATCTTGGTGAGTCTTCTGTCAGTACTATGCAGAATCATCGAGACCCCTCTTTTCGAGCTATTTAATGCGAGAGACACGTTATCTGGTGTTTTCACCACTCCACAGTGCGTTTGATATGCAGAACAGGCGACATCTTAATTTTCGTGAGATTTCAAGCTGCGATATGCATTTTCTACGATAACCATGGTGAGTCTTCTGTCAGAAGTATGCAGAATCATCTAGATCGCTCTCTTCGAGCTATTTAATGTGAGAAACACGTTTTCTGGTGTATTCACCACCCCACAGTACGTTTGACATGCAGAACCGGATATATCTTGGTTTCGGTCGGGTTTCAAGCTGAGATATGCATTTTCTACGTTAATCTTGGTGAGACTTCTGTCAGACATATGCAGAATCATCGGGATCGCTCTTTTCGAGCTATTTAAAGCGAGAAACACGTTTTCTGGTGTATTCACCACTCCACAGTACGTTTGACATGCAGAACAGGAGATATCTTGGTTTAGGTCGGGTATCAAGCTGAGATATGCATTTTCAACGATAATCTTGGTGAGACTTCTGTCAGAAGTATGCAGAATCATCGGGATCGCTCTTTTCGAGCTATTTAATGCGAGAAACACGTTGTCTGGTTGG
The DNA here is from genome assembly GCA_951804975.1 of Anthophora plumipes. NCBI lineage: Eukaryota > Metazoa > Arthropoda > Insecta > Hymenoptera > Apidae > Anthophora > Anthophora plumipes. The sequence continues at coordinate 56,426 of CATORF010000055.1, forward strand.
TTTCACGACTCCACAGTGCGTTTGATATGCAGAACCGGCGACATCTTGATTTTCGTGAGGTTTCAAGCTGAGATATGCATTTTCTGCTATAATATTGGTGAGTCTTCTGTCAGTAGGATGCAGAACCATCGAGACCCCTCTTTTCGAGCTATTTAATGCGAGAAACACGTTATCTGGTGTTTTCACCACTCCACAGTGCGTTTGATATGCAGAACAGGCGACATCTTGATTTTCGTGAGATTTCAAGCTGAGATATGCATTTTCTACGATAACCATGGTGAGTCTTCTGTCAGGAGTATGCAGAATCATCTAGATCGCTCTTTTCGAGCTATTTAATGCGAGAAACACGTTATATGGTTGTTTTCACCACTCCACAGTGCGTTTGATATGCAGAACCAGCGATATCTTGGTTTTCGTGGGGTTTCAAGCTGAGATATGCATTTTTTACGATAATCTTGGTGAGACTTCTGTTCGAAGTATGCTTAATCATCGAGATCGCTCGTTTCGAGCTATTTAATGCGCGAAACACGTTATCTGGTGTTTTCACCACTCCACAGTGCGTATGATATGCAGAACCGGCGATATCTTGGTTTTCGTGGGGTTTCAAGCTGAGATATACATTTTCTGCGGTAATCTTGGTGAGACTTCTGTCTGAAGTATGCTGAAACATCGAGATCGCTCTGTTCGAGCTAGTTAATGCGAGAAAAACCTTATCCGGTGTTTTCACCACTCCACAGTTCGTTTGATATGCAGAACCAGCGATATCTTGGCTTTCGTGGGGTTTCAAGCTGAGATATGCATTTTTTACGATAATCTTGGTGAGACTTCTGTCAGAAGTATGCAGAATCATCTAGATCGCTCTTTTCGAGCTATTTGATGCGAGAAACACGTTTTCTGGTGTTTTCACCACGCCACAGTGCGTTTGATATGCAGAACCGGCGACATCGTGGTTTTCATCGGGTTTCAAGCTGAGATATGCATTTTCTGCGATCATATTGGTGAGACTTCAGTTAGAAGTATGCAGAATCATCGAGATCGCTCTATTCGAGCTATTTAATGCGAGAAACACGTTATCTGGTTGTTTTCACCACTCCACAGTGCGTTTGATATGCAGATCCGGCGACATCTTGGATTTCGTCGGGGTTCAAGCTGAGATTTGCAATTCCTGCGATAATCTTGGTGAGACTTCTGTCCGAAGTATGCTTAATCATCGAGAACGCTCTTTTCGAGCTGGTTAATGCGAGAAACACGTTATCTGGTGTTTTCAGCATTCCACAGTGCGTTTGATATGCAGAACCGGCGATATCTTGGTTTTCGTGGGGTTTCCAGCTGAGATATGCATTTTCTGCGATAATCTTGGTGAGTCTTCTGTCAGAAGTATGCAGAATCATCTAGATCGCTCTTTTCGAGCTATTTGATGCGAGAAACACGTTTTCTGGTGTTTTCACCACGCCACAGTGCGTTTGATATGCAGAACCGGCGACATCGTGGTTTTCGCCGGGTTTCAAGCTGAGATATGCATTTTCTGCGATCATATTGGTGAGACTTCAGTCAGAAGTATGCAGAATCATCTAGATCGCTCGTTTCGAGCTATTTAAAGCGAGAAACACTTTATCTGGGTGTTTTGACCACTCCACAGTGCATTTGATATGTAGAGCCGCCGATAACTTGGTTTTCGTGGGGTTTCCAGCTGAAATATGCATTTTCTGCGATAATCTTGGTGTTTCATCTATGAGAAGTATGCAGAATCATCGAGAAAGCTCTTTTCGAGCTAGTTAATGCGAGATACACGTTTTCTGATGTTTTCACCACTCCATAGTGCGTCTGATATGCAGAACCGGCGATATCTTGGTTTTCGTGGGGTTTCCAGCTGAGATATGCAATTTCTGTGATAATCTTGGTGAGCCTTCTGTCAGAAGTATGCAGAATCATCTAGATCGCTCTTTTCGAGCTATTTAATGCGAGAAACACTTTTTCTGGTGTTTTCACCACGCCACAGTGCGTTTGATATGCAGAACCGGCGACATCGTTGTTTTCGTCGGGTTTCAAGCTGAGATATAGCATTTTCTGCGATCATATTGGTGAGACTTCAGTCAGAAGTATGCAGAATCATCGAGATCGCTCTATTCGAGCTATTTAATGCGAGAAACACGTTATCTGGTTGTTTTCACCACTCCACAGTGCGTTTGATATGCAGATCCGGCGACATCTTGGATTTCGTCGGGGTTCAAGCTGAGATTTGCAATTCCTGCGATAATCTTGGTGAGACTTCTGTCCGAAGTATGCTTAATCATCGAGAACGCTCTTTTCGAGCTGGTTAATGCGAGAAACACGTTTTCTGGTGTTTTCAGCACTCCACAGTGCGTTTGATATGCAGAACCGGCGATATCTTGGTTTTCGTGGGGTTTCCAGCTGAGATATGCATTTTCTGCGATAATCTTGGTGAGTCTTCTGTCAGAAGTATGCAGAATCATCTAGATCGCTCTTTTCGAGCTATTTGATGCGAGAAACACGTTTTCTGGTGTTTTCACCACGCCACAGTGCGTTTGATATGCAGAACCGGCGACATCGTGGTTTTCGTCGGGTTTCAAGCTGAGATATGCATTTTCTGCGATCATATTGGTGAGACTTCAGTCAGAAGTATGCAGAATCATCTAGATCGCTCGTTTCGAGCTATTTAAAGCGAGAAACACTTTATCTGGTTGTTTTGACCACTCCACAGTGCGTTTGATATGTAGAGCCGCCGATAACTTGGTTTTCGTGGGGTTTCCAGCTGAAATATGCATTTTCTGCGATAATCTTGGTGTTTCATCTATGAGAAGTATGCAGAATCATCGAGAACGCTCTTTTCGAGCTAGTTATTGCGAGATACACGTTTTCTGATGTTTTCACCACTCCATAGTGCGTCTGATATGCAGAACCGGCGATATCTTGGTTTTCGTGGGGTTTCCAGCTGAGATATGCAATTTCTGTGATAATCTTGTTGAGTCTTCTGTCAGAAGTATGCAGAATCATCTAGATCGCTCTTTTCGAGCTATTTAATGCGAGAAACACTTTTTCTGGTGTTTTCACCACGCCACAGTGCGTTTGATATGCAGAACCGGCGACATCGTTGTTTTCGTCGGGTTTCAAGCTGAGATATAGCATTTTCTGCGATAATATTGGTGAGACTTCAGTCAGAAGTATGCAGAATCATCTAGATCGCTCGTTTCGAGCTATTTAAAGCGAGAAACACGTTATCTGGTTGTTTTCCCCACTCCACAGTGCGTTTGATATGCAGAACCGGCGATATCTTGGTTTTCGTGGGGTTTCCAGCTGAGATATGCATTTTCTGCGATAATCTTGGTGAGTCTTCTGTCAGAAGTATGCAGAATCATCGAGATCGCTCTATTCGAGCTATTTAATGCGAGAAACACGTTATCTGGTTGTTTTCACCACTCCACAGTGCGTTTGATATGCAGAACCGGCGATATCTTGGTTTTCGTGGGGTTTCCAGCTGAGATATGCATTTTCTGCGATAATCTTGGTGAGTCTTCTGTCAGAAGTATGCAGAATCATCTAGATCGCTCTTTTCG
>CATORF010000055.1:60200-185200 GCA_951804975.1 Anthophora plumipes
AGCTATTTGATGCGAGAAACACGTTTTCTGGTGTTTACACCACTCCACAGTGCGTTTGATATGCAGAACCGGCGACATCGTGGTTTTCGTCGGGTTTCAAGCTGAGATATGCATTTTCTGCGATCATATTGGTGAGACTTCAGTCAGAAGTATGCAGAATCACCTAGATCGCTCGGTTCGAGCTATTTAATGCGAGATACACGTTTTCTGGTGTTTTCACCACTCCACAGTGCGTTTGATATGCAGAACCGGCGATATCTTGGTTTTCGTGGGGTTTCCAGCTGAGATATGCATTTTCTGCGATAATCTTGGTGAGTCTTCTGTCAGAAGTATGCAGAATCATCTAGATCGCTCGTTTCGAGCTACTTAATGCGAGAAACACGTTATCTGGTGTTTTCACCACTCCACAGTGCGTTTAACTTGCAGAACCGGCGACATCTTGGATTTCGTCGGGGTTCAAGCTGAGATATGCATTTTCTACGATAACCATGGTGAGTCTTCTGTCAGGAGTATGCAGAATCATCTAGATCGCTCTTTTCGAGCTATTTAATGCGAGAAACACGTTATATGGTTGTTTTCACCACTCCACAGTGCGTTTGATATGCAGAACCAGCGATATCTTGGTTTTCGTGGGGTTTCAAGCTGAGATATGCATATTTACGATAATCTTGGTGAGACTTCTGTTCGAAGTATGCTTAATCATCGAGATCGCTCGTTTCGAGCTATTTAATGCGCGAAACACGTTATCTGGTGTTTTCACCACTCCACAGTGCGTATGATATGCAGAACCGGCGATATCGTGGTTTTCGTGGGGTTTCAAGCTGAGATATACATTTTCTGCGGTAATCTTGGTGAGACTTCTGTCCGAAGTATGCTGAAACATCGAGATCGCTCTGTTCGAGCTAGTTAATGCGAGAAAAACCTTATCTGGTTGTTTTCCCCACTCCACAGTGCGTTTGATATGCAGAACCGGCGATATCTTGGTTTTCGTGGGGTTTCCAGCTGAGATATGCATTTTCTGCGATAATCTTGGTGAGTCTTCTGTCAGAAGTATGCAGAATCATCGAGATCGCTCTATTCGAGCTATTTAATGTGAGAAACACGTTTTCTGGTGTATTCACCACCCCACAGTACGTTTGACATGCAGAACCGGATATATCTTGGTTTCGGTCGGGTTTCAAGCTGAGATATGCATTTTCTACGATAATCTTGGTGAGACTTCTGTCAGACGTATGCAGAATCATCGAGATCGCTCTTTTCGAGCTATTTAAAGCGAGAAACACGTTTTCTGGTGTATTCACCACTCCACAGTACGTTTGACATGCAGAACAGGAGATATCTTGGTTTAGGTCGGGTATCAAGCTGAGATATGCATTTTCAACGATAATCTTGGTGAGACTTCTGTCAGAAGTATGCAGAATCATCGGGATCGCTCTTTTCGAGCTATTTAATGCGAGAAACACGTTGTCTGGTTGGTTTCACGACTCCACAGTGCGTTTGATATGCAGAACCGGCGACATCTTGATTTTCGTGAGGTTTCAAGCTGAGATATGCATTTTCTGCTATAATATTGGTGAGTCTTCTGTCAGGAGTATGCAGAATCATCTAGATCGCTCTTTTCGAGCTATTTAATGCGAGAAACACGTTATATGGTTGTTTTCACCACTCCACAGTGCGTTTGATATGCAGAACCAGCGATATCTTGGTTTTTCGTGGGGTTTCAAGCTGAGATATGCATATTTACGATAATCTTGGTGAGACTTCTGTTCGAAGTATGCTTAATCATCGAGATCGCTCGTTTCGAGCTATTTAATGCGCGAAACACGTTATCTGGTGTTTTCACCACTCCACAGTGCGTATGATATGCAGAACCGGCGATATCGTGGTTTTCGTGGGGTTTCAAGCTGAGATATACATTTTCTGCGGTAATCTTGGTGAGACTTCTGTCCGAAGTATGCTGAAACATCGAGATCGCTCTGTTCGAGCTAGTTAATGCGAGAAAAACCTTATCCGGTGTTTTCACCACTCCACAGTTCGTTTGATATGCAGAACCAGCGATATCTTGGCTTTCGTGGGGTTTCAAGCTGAGATATGCATTTTTTACGATAATCTTGGTGAGACTTCTGTCAGAAGTATGCAGAATCATCTAGATCGCTCTTTTCGAGCTATTTGATGCGAGAAACACGTTTTCTGGTGTTTTCACCACGCTACAGTGCGTTTGATATGCAGAACCGGCGACATCGTGGTTTTCGTCGGGTTTCAAGCTGAGATATGCATTTTCTGCGATCATATTGGTGAGACTTCAGTCAGAAGTATGCAGAATCATCGAGATCGCTCTATTCGAGCTATTTAATGCGAGAAACACGTTATCTGGTTGTTTTCACCACTCCACAGTGCGTTTGATATGCAGATCCGGCGACATCTTGGATTTCGTCGGGGTTCAAGCTGAGATTTGCAATTCCTGCGATAATCTTGGTGAGACTTCTGTCCGAAGTATGCTTAATCATCGAGAACGCTCTTTTCGAGCTGGTTAATGCGAGAAACACGTTATCTGGTGTTTTCAGCACTCCACAGTGCGTTTGATATGCAGAACCGGCGATATCTTGGTTTTCGTGGGGTTTCCAGCTGAGATATGCATTTTCTGCGATAATCTTGGTGAGTCTTCTGTCAGAAGTATGCAGAATCATCTAGATCGCTCTTTTCGAGCTATTTGATGCGAGAAACACGTTTTCTGGTGTTTTCACCACGCCACAGTGCGTTTGATATGCAGAACCGGCGACATCGTGGTTTTCGTCGGGTTTCAAGCTGAGATATGCATTTTCTGCGATCATATTGGTGAGACTTCAGTCAGAAGTATGCAGAATCATCTAGATCGCTCGTTTCGAGCTATTTAAAGCGAGAAACACTTTATCTGGTTGTTTTGACCACTCCACAGTGCGTTTGATATGTAGAGCCGCCGATAACTTGGTTTTCGTGGGGTTTCCAGCTGAAATATGCATTTTCTGCGATAATCTTGGTGTTTCATCTATGAGAAGTATGCAGAATCATCGAGAACGCTCTTTTCGAGCTAGTTATTGCGAGATACACGTTTTCTGATGTTTTCACCACTCCATAGTGCGTCTGATATGCAGAACCGGCGATATCTTGGTTTTCGTGGGGTTTCCAGCTGAGATATGCAATTTCTGTGATAATCTTGGTGAGTCTTCTGTCAGAAGTATGCAGAATCATCTAGATCGCTCTTTTCGAGCTATTTAATGCGAGAAACACTTTTTCTGGTGTTTTCACCACGCCACAGTGCGTTTGATATGCAGAACCGGCGACATCGTTGTTTTCGTCGGGTTTCAAGCTGAGATATAGCATTTTCTGCGATAATATTGGTGAGACTTCAGTCAGAAGTATGCAGAATCATCTAGATCGCTCGTTTCGAGCTATTTAAAGCGAGAAACACGTTATCTGGTTGTTTTCCCCACTCCACAGTGCGTTTGATATGCAGAACCGGCGATATCTTGGTTTTCGTGGGGTTTCCAGCTGAGATATGCATTTTCTGCGATAATCTTGGTGAGTCTTCTGTCAGAAGTATGCAGAATCATCTAGATCGCTCTTTTCGAGCTATTTGATGCGAGAAACACGTTTTCTGGTGTTTTCACCACGCCACAGTGCGTTTGATATGCAGAACCGGCGACATCGTGGTTTTCGTCGGGTTTCAAGCTGAGATATGCATTTTCTGCGATCATATTGGTGAGACTTCCGTCAGAAGTATGCAGAATCATCTAGATCGCTCGTTTCGAGCTATTTAAAGCGAGAAACACTTTATCTGGTTGTTTTGACCACTCCACAGTGCGTTTGATATGTAGAGCCGCCGATAACTTGGTTTTCGTGGGGTTTCCAGCTGAAATATGCATTTTCTGCGATAATCTTGGTGTTTCATCTATGAGAAGTATGCAGAATCATCGAGAACGCTCTTTTCGAGCTAGTTATTGCGAGATACACGTTTTCTGATGTTTTCACCACTCCATAGTGCGTCTGATATGCAGAACCGGCGATATCTTGGTTTTCGTGGGGTTTCCAGCTGAGATATGCAATTTCTGTGATAATCTTGGTGAGTCTTCTGTCAGAAGTATGCAGAATCATCTAGATCGCTCTTTTCGAGCTATTTAATGCGAGAAACACTTTTTCTGGTGTTTTCACCACGCCACAGTGCGTTTGATATGCAGAACCGGCGACATCGTTGTTTTCGTCGGGTTTCAAGCTGAGATATAGCATTTTCTGCGATAATATTGGTGAGACTTCAGTCAGAAGTATGCAGAATCATCTAGATCGCTCGTTTCGAGCTATTTAAAGCGAGAAACACGTTATCTGGTTGTTTTCCCCACTCCACGGTGCGTTTGATATGCAGAACCGGCGATATCTTGGTTTTCGTGGGTTTTCCAGCTGAGATATGCATTTTCTGCGATAATCTTGGTGAGTCTTCTGTCAGAAGTATGCAGAATCATCGAAATCGCTCTATTCGAGCTATTTAATGCGAGAAACACGTTATCTGGTTGTTTTCACCACTCCACACTGCGTTTGATATGCAGAACCGGCGATATCTTGGTTTTCGTGGGGTTTCCAGCTGAGATATGCATTTTCTGCGATAATCTTGGTGAGTCTTCTGTCAGAAGTATGCAGAATCATCGAGATCGCTCTATTCGAGCTATTTAATGCGAGAAACACGTTATCTGGTTGTTTTCACCTATCCACAGTGCGTTTGATATGCAGAAACGGAGATATCTTGGTTTCGGTCGGGTTTCAAGCTGAGATATGCATTTTCTGCGATAATCTTGGTGAGTCTTCTGTCAGAAGTATGCAGAATCATCTAGATCGCTCATTTCGAGCTACTTAATGCGAGAAACACGTTATCTGGTGTTTTCACCACTCCACAGTGCGTTTAACTTGCAGAACCGGCGACATCTTGGATTTCGTCGGGGTTCAAGCTGGGATATGCATTTTCAACGATAATCTTGGTAAGAATTCTATCAGAAGTATGCAGTATCATCTAGATCGCTCTTTTCGAGCTACTTAATGCGAGAAACACGTTTTCTGGTGCTTTGACCACTCCACAGTGCGTTTGATATGTAGAACCGCCGATAACTTGGTTTTCGTGGGGATTCCAGCTGAAATATGCATTTTCTGCGATAATATTGGTGAGACTTCAGTCAGAAGTATGCAGAATCATCTAGATCGCTCGTTTCGAGTTATTTAATGCGAGAAACACGTTATCTGGTTGTTTTCACCACTCCACAGTGCGTTTGATATGCAGAACCGGCGACATCTTGATTTTCGTGAGGTTTCAAGCTGAGATATGCATTTTCTGCGATAATCTTGGTGAGTCTTCTGTCAGAAGTATGCAGAATCATCTAGATCGCTCTTTTCGAGCTATTTGATGCGAGAAACACGTTTTCTGGTGTTTACACCACTCCACAGTGCGTTTGATATGCAGAACCGGCGACATCGTGGTTTTCGTCGGGTTTCAAGCTGAGATATGCATTTTCTGCGATCATATTGGTGAGACTTCAGTCAGAAGTATGCAGAATCACCTAGATCGCTCGTTTCGAGCTATTTAATGCGAGATACACGTTTTCTGGTGTTTTCACCACTCCATAGTGCGTCTGATATGCAGAACCGGCGATACCTTGGTTTTCGTGGGGTTTCCAGCTGAGATATGCATTTTCTGCGATAATCTTGGTGAGACTTTAGTCAGAACTATGCAGAATCATCTAGATCGCTCGTTTCGAGCTATTTAATGCGAAAAAACAAGTTTTCTGGTGTTTTGACCACTCCACAGTGCGTTTGATATGTAGAGCCGCCGATAACTTGGTTTTCGTGGGGCTTCCAGCTGAAATATGCATTTTCTGCGATAATCTTGGTGAGTCTTCTGTCAGAAGTATGCAGAATCATCGAGATCGCTCTATTCGAGCTATTTAATGCGAGAAACACGTTATCTGGTTGTTTTCACCACTCCACAGTGCGTTTGATATGCAGAACCGGCGATATCTTGGTTTTCGTGGGGTTTCCAGCTGAGATATGCATTTTCTGCGATAATCTTGGTGAGTCTTCTGTCAGAAGTATGCAGAATCATCGAGATCGCTCTATTCGAGCTATTTAATGCGAGAAACACGTTATCTGGTTGTTTTCACCTATCCACAGTGCGTTTGATATGCAGAAACGGAGATATCTTGGTTTCGGTCGGGTTTCAAGCTGAGATATGCATTTTCTGCGATAATCTTGGTGAGTCTTCTGTCGGAAGTATGCAAAATCATCTAGATCGCTCGTTTCGAGCTACTTAATGCGAGAAACACGTTATCTGGTGTTTTCACCACTCCACAGTGCGTTTAACTTGCAGAACCGGCGACATCTTGGATTTCGTCGGGGTTCAAGCTGGGATATGCATTTTCAACGATAATCTTGGTAAGAATTCTGTCAGAAGTATGCAGTATCATCTAGATCGCTCTTTTCGAGCTACTTAATGCGAGAAACACGTTTTCTGGTGCTTTGACCCCTCCACAGTGCGTTTGATATGTAGAACCGCCGATAACTTGGTTTTCGTGGGGATTCCAGCTGAAATATGCATTTTCTGCGATAATATTGGTGAGACTTCAGTCAGAAGTATGCAGAATCATCTAGATCGCTCGTTTCGAGCTACTTAATGCGAGAAACACGTTATCTGGTGTTTTCACCACTCCACAGTGCGTTTAACTTGCAGAACCGGCGACATCTTGGATTTCGTCGGAGTTCAAGCTGGGATATGCATTTTCAACGATAATCTTGGTAAGAATTCTGTCAGAAGTATGCAGTATCATCTAGATCGCTCTTTTCGAGCTACTTAATGCGAGAAACACGTTTTCTGGTGTTTTGACCACTCCACAGTGCGTTTGATATGTAGAACCGCCGATAACTTGGTTTTCGTGGGGATTCCAGCTGAAATATGCATTTTCTGCGATAATATTGGTGAGACTTCAGTCAGAAGTATGCAGAATCATCTAGATCGCTCGTTTCGAGCTATTTAAAGCGCGAAACACGTTATCTGGTTGTTTTGACCACTCCACAGTGCGTTTGATATGTAGAGCCGCCGATAACTTGGTTTTCGTGGGGTTTCCAGCTGAAATATGCATTTTCTGCGATAATCTTGGTGAGTCTTCTGTTAGAAGTATGCAGAATCATCTAGATCGCTCTTTTCGAGCTATTTGATGCGAGAAACACGTTTTCTGGTGTTTTCACCACGCCACAGTGCGTTTGATATGCAGAACCGGCGACATCGTGGTTTTCGTCGGGATTCAAGCTGAGATATGCATTTTCTGCGATCATATTGGTGAGACTTCAGTCAGAAGTATGCAGAATCATCTAGATCGCTCGTTTCGAGCTATTTAAAGCGCGAAACACGTTATCTGGTTGTTTTCACCACTCCATAGTGCGTCTGATATGCAGAACCGGCGATATCTTGGTTTTCGTGGGGTTTCCAGCTGAGATATGCATTTTCCGCGATAATCTTGGTGAGTCTTCTGTCAGAAGTATGCAGAATCATCTAGATCGCTCTTTTCGAGCTATTTGATGCGAGAAACACGTTTTCTGGTGTTTTCACCACGCCACAGTGCGTTTGATATGCAGAACCGGCGACATCGTGGTTTTCGTCGGGTTTCAAGCTGAGATATGCATTTTCTGCGATCATATTGGTGAGACTTCAGTCAGAAGTATGCAGAATCATCTAGATCGCTCGTTTCGAGCTATTTAAAGCGCGAAACACGTTATCTGGTTGTTTTGACCACTCCACAGTGCGTTTGATATGTAGAGCCGCCGATAACTTGGTTTTCGTAGGGTTTCCAGCTGAAATATGCATTTTCTGCGATAATCTTGGTGTTTCATCTATGAGAAGTATGCAGAATCATCGAGAACGCTCTTTTCGAGCTGGTTAATGCGAGATACACGTTTTCTGATGTTTTCACCACTCCATAGTGCGTCTGATATGCAGAACCGGCGATATCTTGGTTTTCGTGGGGTTTCCAGCTGAGATATGCAATTTCTGTGATAATCTTGGTGAGTCTTCTGTCAGAAGTATGCAGAATCATCTAGATCGCTCTTTTCGAGCTATTTAATGCGAGAAACACGTTTTCTGGTGTTTTCACCACGCCACAGTGCGTTTGATATGCAGAACAGTCGACATCGTGGTTTTCGTCGGGTTTCAAGCTGAGATATGCATTTTCTGCGATCATATTGGTGAGTCTTCTGTCAGAAGTATGCAGAATCATCTAGATCGCTCTTTTCGAGCTATTTGATGCGAGAAACACGTTTTCTGGTGTTTTCACCACTCCACAGTGCGTTTGATATGCAGAACCGGCGACATCTTGATTTTCGTGAGGTTTCAAGCTGAGATATGCATTTTCTGCGATAATCTTGGTGAGTCTTCTGTCAGAAGTATGCAGAATCATCTAGATCGCTCTTTTCGAGCTATTTGATGCGAGAAACACGTTTTCTGGTGTTTTCACCACTCCACAGTTCGTTTGATATGCAGAACCGGCGACATCGTGTTTTTCGTCGGGTTTCAAGCTGAGATATGCATTTTCTGCGATCATATTGGTGAGACTTCAGTCAGAAGTATGCAGAATCATCTAGATCGCTCGTTTCGAGCTATTTAATGCGAGAAACACGTTATCTGGTTGTTTTCACCACTCCACAGTGCGTTTGATATGCAGAACCGGCGACATCTTGATTTTCGTGAGGTTTCAAGCTGAGATATGCATTTTCTGCGATAATCTTGGTGAGACTTCTGTCAGAAGTATGCAGAATCATCGCGATCGCTCTATTCGAGCTATTTAATGCGAGAAACACGTTATCTGGTGTTTTCATCACTCCACAGGGCGTTTGATATGCACAACCGGCGATATCTTGGTTTTCCTGGGGTTTCCAGCTGAGATATGCATTTTCTGTGATAATCTTGGTGAGTCTTCTGTCAGAAGTATGCAGAATCATCTAGATCGCTCTTTTCGAGCTATTTGATGCGAGAAACACGTTTTCTGGTGTTTTCACCACGCCACAGTGCGTTTGATATGCAGAACCGGCGACATCGTGGTTTTCGTCGGGTTTCATGCTGAGATATGCATTTTCTGCGATCATATTGGTGAGACTTCAGTCAGAAGTATGCAGAATCATCTAGATCGCTCTTTTCGAGCTATTTGATGCGAGAAACACGTTTTCTGGTGTTTTCACCACGCCACAGTGCGTTTGATATGCAGAACCGGCGACATCGTGGTTTTCGTCGGGTTTCAAGCTGAGATATGCATTTTCTGCGATCATATTGGTGAGACTTCAGTCAGAAGTATGCAGAATCATCTAGATCGCTCTTTTCGAGCTATTTGATGCGAGAAACACGTTTTCTGGTGTTTTCACCACGCCACAGTGCGTTTGATATGCAGAACCGGCGACATCGTGGTTTTGGTCGGAGTTCAAGCTGGGATATGCATTTTCAACGATAATCTTGGTATGAATTCTGTCAGAAGTATGCAGTATCATCTAGATCGCTGTTTTCGAGCTACTTAATGCGAGAAACACGTTTTCTGGTGTTTTGACCACTCCACAGTGCGTTTGATATGTAGAACCGCCGATAACTTGGTTTTCGTGTGGATTCCAGCTGAAATATGCATTTTCTGCGATAATATTGGTGAGATTTCAGTCAGAAGTATGCAGAATCATCTAGATCGCTCGATTCGAGTTATTTAATGCGAGAAACACGTTATCTGGTTGTTTTCACCACTCCACAGTGCGTTTGATATGCAGAACCGGCGACATCTTGATTTTCGTGAGGTTTCAAGCTGAGATATGCATTTTCTGCGATAATCTTGGTGAGTCTTCTGTCAGAAGTATGCAGAATCATCTAGATCGCTCTTTTCGGGCTATTTGATGCGAGAAACACGTTTTCTGGTGTTTTCACCACGCCACAGTGCGTTTGATATGCAGAACCGGCGACATCGTGGTTTTCGTCGGGTTTCAAGCTGAGATATGCATTTTCTGCGATCATATTGGTGAGACTTCAGTCAGAAGTATGCAGAATCATCTAGATCGCACGTTTCGAGCTATTTAAAGCGCGAAACACGTTATCTGGTTGTTTTGACCACTCCACAGTGCGTTTGATATGTAGAGCCGCCGATAACTTGGTTTTCGTAGGGTTTCCAGCTGAAATATGCATTTTCTGCGATAATCTTGGTGTTTGATCTATGAGAAGTATGCAGAATCATCGAGAACGCTCTTTTCGAGCTGGTTAATGCGAGATACACGTTTTCTGATGTTTTCACCACTCCATAGTGCGTCTGATATGCAGAACCGGCGATATCTTGGTTTTCGTGGGGTTTCCAGCTGAGATATGCAATTTCTGTGATAATCTTGGTGAGTCTTCTGTCAGAAGTATGCAGAATCATCTAGATCCCTCTTTTCGAGCTATTTAATGTGAGAAACACGTTTTCTGGTGTTTTCACCACGCCACAGTGCGTTTGATATGCAGAACAGTCGACATCGTGGTTTTCGTCGGGTTTCAAGCTGAGATATGCATTTTCTGCGATCATATTGGTGAGTCTTCTGTCAGAAGTATGCAGAATCATCTAGATCGCTCTTTTCGAGCTATTTGATGCGAGAAACACGTTTTCTGGTGTTTTCACCACTCCACAGTGCGTTTGATATGCAGAACCGGCGACATCTTGATTTTCGTGAGGTTTCAAGCTAAGATATGCATTTTCTGCGATAATCTTGGTGAGTCTTCTGTCAGAAGTATGCAGAATCATCTAGATCGCTCTTTTCGAGCTATTTGATGCGAGAAACACGTTTTCTGGTGTTTTCACCACTCCACAGTTCGTTTGATATGCAGAACCGGCGACATCGTGTTTTTCGTCGGGTTTCAAGCTGAGATATGCATTTTCTGCGATCATATTGGTGAGACTTCAGTCAGAAGTATGCAGAATCACCTAGATCGCTCGTTTCGAGCTATTTAATGCGAGAAACACGTTATCTGGTTGTTTTCGCCACTCCACAGTGCGTTTGATATGCAGAACCGGCGACATCTTGATTTTCGTGAGGTTTCAAGCTGAGATATGCATTTTCTGCGATAATCTTGGTGAGACTTCTGTCAGAAGTATGCAGAATCATCGCGATCGCTCTATTCGAGCTATTTAATGCGAGAAACACGTTATCTGGTGTTTTCATCACTCCACAGGGCGTTTGATATGCACAACCGGCGATATCTTGGTTTTCCTGGGGTATCCAGCTGAGATATGCATTTTCTGTGATAATCTTGGTGAGTCTTCTGTCAGAAGTATGCAGAATCATCTAGATGACTCTTTTCGAGCTATTTGATGCGAGAAACACGTTTTCTGGTGTTTTCACCACGCCACAGTGCGTTTGATATGCAGAACCGGCGACATCGTGGTTTTCGTCGGGTTTCAAGCTGAGATATGCATTTTCTGCGATCATATTGGTGAGACTTCAGTCAGAAGTATGCAGAATCATCTAGATCGCTCGTTTCGAGCTATTTAAAGCGCGAAACACGTTATCTGGTTGTTTTGACCACTCCACAGTGCGTTTGATATGTAGAGCCGCCGATAACTTGGTTTTCGTGGGGTTTCCAGCTGAAATATGCATTTTCTGCGATAATCATGGTGTTTCATCTATGAGAAGTATGCAGAATCATCGAGAACGCTCTTTTCGAGCTGGTTAATGCGAGATACACGTTTTCTGATGTTTTCACCACTCCATAGTGCGTCTGATATGCAGAACCGGCGATATCTTGGTTTTCGTGGGGTTTCCAGCTGAGATATGCAATTTCTGTGATAATCTTGGTGAGTCTTCTGTCAGAAGTATGCAGAATCATCTAGATCGCTCTTTTCGAGCTATTTAATGCGAGAAACACGTTTTCTGGTGTTTTCACCACGCCACAGTGCGTTTGATATGCAGAACCGGCGACATCGTGGTTTTCGTCGGGTTTAAAGCTGAGATATAGCATTTTCTGTGATAATATTGGTGAGACTTCAGTCAGAAGTATGCAGAATCATCTAGATCGCTCGTTTCGAGCTATTTAAAGCGAGAAACACGTTATCTGGTTGTTTTCACCACTCCACAGTGCGTTTGATATGCAGAACCGGCGATATCTTGGTGTTCGTGGGGTTTCCAGCTGAGATATGCATTTTCTGCGATAATCTTGGTGAGACTTTAGTCAGAACTATGCAGAATCATCTAGATCGCTCGTTTCGAGCTATTTAATGCGAAAAAACAAGTTTTCTGGTGTTTTGACCACTCCTCAGTGCGTTTGATATGTAGAGCCGCCGATAACTTGGTTTTCGTGGGGCTTCCAGCTGAAATATGCATTTTCTGCGATAATCTTTGTGTTTCATCTATGAGAAGTATGCAGAGTCATCTAGATCGCTCTTTTCGAGCTATTTAAATCGAGAAACACGTTTTCTGGTGTATTCACCACCCCACAGTGCGTTTGATATGCAGAACCGGCGACATCGTGGTTTTGGTCGGAGTTCAAGCTGGGATATGCATTTTCATCGATAATCTTGGTAAGAATTCTGTCAGAAGTATGCAGTATCATCTAGATCGCTCTTTTCGAGCTACTTAATGCGAGAAACACGTTTTCTGGTGTTTTGACCACTCCACAGTGCGTTTGATATGTAGAACCGCCGATAACTTGGTTTTCGTGGGGATTCCAGCTGAAATATGCATTTTCTGCGATAATATTGGTGAGACTTCAGGCAGAAGTATGCAGAATCATCTAGATCGCTCGATTCGAGTTATTTAATGCGAGAAACACGTTATCTGGTTGTTTTCACCACTCCACAGTGCGTTTGATATGCAGAACCGGCGACATCTTGATTTTCGTGAGGTTTCAAGCTGAGATATGCATTTTCTGCGATAATCTTGGTGAGTCTTCTGTCAGAAGTATGCAGAATCATCTAGATCGCTCTTTTCGAGCTATTTGATGCGAGAAACACGTTTTCTGGTGTTTTCACCACTCCACAGTGCGTTTGATATGCAGAACAGTCGACATCGTGGTTTTCGTCGGGTTTCAAGCTGAGATATGCATTTTCTGCGATAATCTTGGTGAGTCTTCTGTCAGAAGTATGCAGAATCATCTAGATCGCTCTTTTCGAGCTATTTGATGCGAGAAACACGTTTTCTGGTGTTTTCACCACGCCACAGTGCGTTTGATATGCAGAACCGGCGACATCGTGGTTTTCGTCGGGTTTCAAGCTGAGATATGCATTTTCTGCGATCATATTGGTGAGACTTCAGTCAGAGGTATGCAGAATCATCTAGATCGCTCGTTTCGAGCTATTTAAAGCGCGAAACACGTTATCTGGTTGTTTTGACCACTCCACAGTGCGTTTGATATGTAGAGCCGCCGATAACTTGGTTTTCGTAGGGTTTCCAGCTGAAATATGCATTTTCTGTGATAATCTTGGTGTTTCATCTATGAGAAGTATGCAGAATCATCGAGAACGCTCTTTTCGAGCTGGTTAATGCGAGATACACGTTTTCTGATGTTTTCACCACTCCATAGTGCGTCTGATATGCAGAACCGGCGATATCTTGGTTTTCGTGGGGTTTCCAGCTGAGATATGCAATTTCTGTGATAATCTTGGTGAGTCTTCTGTCAGAAGTATGCAGAATCATCTAGATCGCTCTTTTCGAGCTATTTAATGCGAGAAACACGTTTTCTGGTGTTTTCACCACGCCACAGTGCGTTTGATATGCAGAACCGGCGACATCGTGGTTTTCGTCGGGTTTCAAGCTGAGATATGCATTTTCTGCGATCATATTGGTGAGACTTCAGTCAGAGGTATGCAGAATCATCTAGA
This sequence comes from Anthophora plumipes, assembly GCA_951804975.1. NCBI lineage: Eukaryota > Metazoa > Arthropoda > Insecta > Hymenoptera > Apidae > Anthophora > Anthophora plumipes. The sequence goes on from CATORF010000055.1 coordinate 74,078, forward strand.
TCGCTCGTTTCGAGCTATTTAAAGCGCGAAACACGTTATCTGGTTGTTTTGACCACTCCACAGTGCGTTTGATATGTAGAGCCGCCGATAACTTGGTTTTCGTAGGGTTTCCAGCTGAAATATGCATTTTCTGCGATAATCTTGGTGTTTCATCTATGAGAAGTATGCAGAATCATCGAGAACGCTCTTTTCGAGCTGGTTAATGCGAGATACACGTTTTCTGATGTTTTCACCACTCCATAGTGCGTCTGATATGCAGAACCGGCGATATCTTGGTTTTCGTGGGGTTTCCAGCTGAGATATGCAATTTCTGTGATAATCTTGGTGAGCCTTCTGTCAGAAGTATGCAGAATCATCTAGATCGCTCTTTTCGAGCTATTTAATGCGAGAAACACGTTTTCTGGTGTTTTCACCACGCCACAGTGCGTTTGATATGCAGAACAGTCGACATCGTGGTTTTCGTCGGGTTTCAAGCTGAGATATGCAATTTCTGTGATAATCTTGGTGAGCCTTCTGTCAGAAGTATGCAGAATCATCTAGATCGCTCTTTTCGAGCTATTTAATGCGAGAAACACGTTTTCTGGTGTTTTCACCACGCCACAGTGCGTTTGATATGCAGAACAGTCGACATCGTGGTTTTCGTCGGGTTTCAAGCTGAGATATGCATTTTCTGCGACAATCTTGGTGAGACTTCAGTCAGAAGTATGATGAATAATCGAGATCGCTCTTTTCGAGCTATTTAATGCGAGGAACACGATTTCTGGTGTATTCACCACTCCACAGTACGTTTGACATGCAGAACCGGAGATATCTTGGATTCTGTCGGGTTTCAGGCTGAGATATGCATTTTCTGCGATAACCTTGGTGAGACTTCTGTTAGAAGTATGCAGAATCATCGAGATCGCTCTTTTCGAGCTATTTAACGCGAGAAACACGTTATCTGGTGTTTTCACCACTCCACAGTGCGTATGATATGCAGAACCGGCGGTATCTTGGTTTTCGTGGGGTTTCAAGCTGAGATATGCATTATCTGCGATAATATTGGTGAGACCTCTGTCCGAAGTGTGCAGAATCATCTAGATCGCTCTTTTCAAGCTATTTAATGCGAGGAACACGTTTTCTGGGGCTCTCACCACACCACAGTTCGTTGGATACGCAGAACAGGTGATATCTTGGGTTTCGTGGGGTTTCAAGCTGAGATATGCATTTTCTGCGATAAACTTGGTGAGACTTCTGTCCGAAGTATGCAGAATCATCGACATTGCTTTTTTCGAGATATTTAATGCGAGAAACACGTTATCTGGTGTTTTCACCACTCCACAGTGCGTTTGATACGCAGAACCGGCGACATCGTGATTTTCGTGAGGTTTCTAACTGAGATATGCGTTTTCTGCGATAATATTGGTGAGACTTCAGTCAGAAGAATGCAGAACCATCTAGATCGCTCTTTTCGAGCTACTTAATGCGAGAAACACGTTTTCTGGTGTATTCACCACTCCACAGTACGTTTGACATGCAGAACCGAAGATATCCTGGTTTCGGCCGGGTTTCAAGCTGAGACATGCATTTTCTGCGATAACCTTGGTGAGACTTCTGTTAGAAGTATGCAGAATCATCGAGATCGCTCTTTTCGAGCTATTTAACGCGAGAAACACGTTATCTGGTGTTTTCACCACTCCACAGTGCGTATGATATGCAGAACCGGCGGTATCTTGGTTTTCGTGGGGTTTCAAGCTGAGATATGCATTATCTGCGATAATATTGGTGAGACCTCTGTCCGAAGTGTGCAGAATCATCTAGATCGCTCTTTTCAAGCTATTTAATGCGAGGAACACGTTTTCTGGGGCTCTCACCACACCACAGTTCGTTGGATACGCAGAACAGGTGATATCTTGGGTTTCGTGGGGTTTCAAGCTGAGATATGCATTTTCTGCGATAACCTTGGTGAGACTTCTGTTAGAAGTATGCAGAATCATCTAGATCGCTCTTGTCGAGCCATTTAATGCGAGAAACACGTTTTCTGGTGTATTCACCACTCCACAGAGCGTTTGATATGCAGAACCGGCGATATCTTGATATTCGTGGTGTTTCCAGCTGAGATATGCATTTTCTGCGATAATAGTGGTGAGACATCAGTCAGAAGTATGCAGAATCTTCGAGATCGCTCTTTTCGAGCTACTTAATGCGAGAAACACGTTTTCTGGTGTATTCACCACTCCACAGTACGTTTGACATGCAGAACCGAAGATATCCTGGTTTCGGCCGGGTTTCAAGCTGAGATATGCATTTTCTGCGATAACCTTGGTGAGACTTCTGTTAGAAGTATGCAGAATCATCGAGATCGCTCTTTTCGAGCTATTTAACGCGAGAAACACGTTATCTGGTGTTTTCACCACTCCACAGTGCGTATGATATGCAGAACCGGCGGTATCTTGGTTTTCGTGGGGTTTCAAGCTGAGATATGCATTATCTGCGATAATATTGGTGAGACCTCTGTCCGAAGTGTGCAGAATCATCTAGATCGCTCTTTTCAAGCTATTTAATGCGAGGAACACGTTTTCTGGGGCTCTCACCACACCACAGTTCGTTGGATACGCAGAACAGGTGATATCTTGGGTTTCGTGGGGTTTCAAGCTGAGATATGCATTTTCTGCGATAAACTTGGTGAGACTTCTGTCCGAAGTATGCAGAATCATCGACATTGCTTTTTTCGAGATATTTAATGCGAGAAACACGTTATCTGGTGTTTTCACCACTCCACAGTGCGTTTGATACGCAGAACCGGCGACATCGTGATTTTCGTGAGGTTTCTAACTGAGATATGCGTTTTCTGCGATAATATTGGTGAGACTTCAGTCAGAAGAATGCAGAACCATCTAGATCGCTCTTTTCGAGCTACTTAATGCGAGAAACACGTTTTCTGGTGTATTCACCACTCCACAGTACGTTTGACATGCAGAACCGAAGATATCCTGGTTTCGGCCGGGTTTCAAGCTGAGACATGCATTTTCTGCGATAACCTTGGTGAGACTTCTGTTAGAAGTATGCAGAATCATCGAGATCGCTCTTTTCGAGCTATTTAACGCGAGAAACACGTTATCTGGTGTTTTCACCACTCCACAGTGCGTATGATATGCAGAAACGGCGGTATCTTGGTTTTCGTGGGGTTTCAAGCTGAGATATGCATTATCTGCGATAATATTGGTGAGACCTCTGTCCGAAGTGTGCAGAATCATCTAGATCGCTCTTTTCAAGCTATTTAATGCGAGGAACACGTTTTCTGGGGCTCTCACCACACCACAGTTCGTTGGATACGCAGAACAGGTGATATCTTGGGTTTCGTGGGGTTTCAAGCTGAGATATGCATTTTCTGCGATAACCTTGGTGAGACTTCTGTTAGAAGTATGCAGAATCATCTAGATCGCTCTTGTCGAGCCATTTAATGCGAGAAACACGTTTTCTGGTGTATTCACCACTCCACAGAGCGTTTGATATGCAGAACCGGCGATATCTTGATATTCGTGGTGTTTCCAGCTGAGATATGCATTTTCTGCGATAATAGTGGTGAGACATCAGTCAGAAGTATGCAGAATCTTCGAGATCGCTCTTTTCGAGCTACTTAATGCGAGAAACACGTTTTCTGGTGTATTCACCACTCCACAGTACGTTTGACATGCAGAACCGAAGATATCCTGGTTTCGGCCGGGTTTCAAGCTGAGACATGCATTTTCTGCGATAATCTTGGTGATTCTTCTGTCAGAAGTATGCAGAATCATCGAGTACGCTCTTTTCGAGCTACTTAATGCGAGAAACACGATATCTGGTTGTTTTCACCACTCCACAGTGCGTTTGACATGCAGAACCGCAGATATCTTGGTTACGTTCGGGATTCAAGCTGAGATATGCATTTTCTGCGATAATCTTGGTGAGACTTCAGTCAGAAGTATGCAGAATCATCTAGATCGCTCTTGTCGAGCTATTTAACGCGAGAAACACGTTATATGGTGTTTTCACCACTCCACAGTGCGTTTGATATGCAGAACGGGCGACATCTTGGCTTTAGTCGGGTATCAAGCTGGGATATGCATTTTCTACGATAATCTTGGTGAGACTTCTGTCAGAAGTATGCAGAATCATCGGGAACCCTCTTTTCGAGCTATTTAATGCGAGAAACTCGTTATCTGGTTGTTTTCACCACTCCACAGTGCGTTTGATATGCAGAACCGGCGTGATCTTGATTTTCGTGAGGTTTCAAGGTGAGATATGCATTTTCTGCGATTATCTTGGTGAGAATTCTGTCAGAAGTATGCAGAATCATCGAGATCGCTCTTTTCGAGCTGTTTAATGCGAGAAACACGTTATCTGGTGTTTTCACCACTCCACAGTGCGTTTGATATGCAGAACCGGCGACATCTTGGCTTTCGTCGGGTATCAAGCTGGGATATGCATTTTCTACGATAATCTTGGTGAGACTTCTGTCAGAAGTATGCAGAATCATCGGGAACGCTCTTTTCGAGCTATTTAATGCGAGAAACTCGTTATCTGGTTGTTTTCACCACTCCACAGTGCGTTTGATATGCAGAACCGGCGTCATCTTGATTTTCGTGAGGTTTCAAGGTGAGATATGCATTTTCTGCGATTATCTTGGTGAGACTTCTGTCAGATGTATGCAGAATCATCGAGATCGTTCTTTTCGAGCTATTTAATGCGAGAAACTCGTTATCTGGTTGTTTTCACCACTCCACAGTGCGTTTGATATGCAGAACCGGCGTCATCTTGATTTTCGTGAGGTTTCAAGGTGAGATATGCATTTTCTGCGATTATCTTGGTGAGACTTCTGTCAGAAGTATGCAGAATCATCGAGATCGCTCTTTTCGAGCTACTTAATTCGAGAAACACGTTGTCTGGTTGTTTTCACCACTCCACCGTGCGTTTGATATGCAGAACCGGCGATATCTTGATTTTCGTGGTGTTTCCAGCTGAGATATGCATTTTCTTCGATAATCTTGGTGAGTCTTCTGTCAGCAGTATGCAGAATCATCGAGATCGCTCTTTTCGAGCTATTTAATGGAGAAACACGTTATCTGGTGTATTGACCACTCCACAGTGCGTTTGATATGCGGAACCGGCGCCATCTTGATTTTCGTGAGGTTTCAAGCTGAGATATGCATTTTCTGCGATAATCTTGATGAGACATCAGTCAGAAGTATGCAGGATCATCTAGATCGCTCTATTCGAGCTATTTAATGCGAGAAACACGTTTTCTGGTGTTTTCACCACTCCACAGTACGTTTGACATGCAGAACCGGCGATGTTTGGTTTTCGTCGGGTTTCAAGCTGAGATATGCATTTTCTACGATAATCTTGGTGAGACTTCTGTCCGAAGTAAGCAGAATCATCGAGATCGCTCTTTTCGAGCTACTTAATGCGAGAAACACGTTTTCTGGTGTATTCACCACTCCACAGTACGTTTGACATGCAGAACCGGAGATATCCTGGTTTCGGTCGGGTTTCAAGCTGAGATATGCTTTTCTACGATAATCTTGGTGAGACTTCTGTCAGAAGTATGCAGAATCTTCGAGAACGCTTTTTTCGAGCTACTTAATGCGAGAAACACGATATCTGGTTGTTTTCACCACTCCACAGTGCGTTTGATATGCAGAACCGGCGACATCTTGATTTTCGTGACGTTTCTAGCTGAGATATGCATTTTCTGCGATAATATTGGTGAGACTTCATTCAGAAGTATGCAGAATCATCTAGATCGCTCTTGTCGAGCCATTTAATGCGAGAAACACGTTGTCTGGTTGTTTTCACCACTCCACGGTGCGTTTGATATGCGGAACCGGCGCCATCTTGATTTTCGTGAGGTTTCAAGCTGAGATATGCGTTTTCTACGATAATCTTGGTGAGACTTCTATCAGAAGTAAGCAGAATCATCGAGATCCCTCTTTTCGAGCTCCTTAATGCGAGAAACACGTTATCTGGTGTTTTCACCTCTCCACAGTGCGTTTGATATGCAGAACCGGCGACATCTTGGCTTTCGTCGGGTATCAACCTGAGATATGCATTTTCTGCGATAATCTTGGTGAGACTTCAGTCAGAAGTATGCAGAATCATCGAGATCCTTCTTTTCGAGCTATTTAATGCGAGAAAAACGTTATCTGGTGTTTTCACCACTCGACAGTGCGTTTGACATGCAGAACCAGCGATATCTTGGTTTTCGTGGGGTTTCAAGCTGAGATATGCATTTTCTGCGATAATCTTGGTGAGACTTCTGTCCGAAGTATACAGAATCATCGAGATCGCTCTTTTCGGGCTATTTAATGCGGGAAACACGTTATCTGGTGTTTTGACCTCTCCACAGTGCGTTTGATATGTAGAACCGCCGATAACGTGGTTTTCGTGGGGTTTCCAGCTGATATATGCATTTTCTGCGATAATCTTGGTGTTTCATCTATGAGAAGTATGCAGAATCATCGAGAACGCTCTTTTCGAGCTACTTAATGCGAGAAACACGTTTTCTGGTTTTTTCACCACTCCACAGTGCGTCTGAAATGCATAACCAGCGATATCTTGGTTTTCGTGGGGTTTCAAGCTGAGATATGCATTTTTTACGATAATCTTGGTGAGACTTCTGTCCGAAGTATGCAGAATCATCGAGATCGCTCTATTCGAGCTATTTAATGCGGCAAACACGTTATCTGGTGCTTTCTGCACTCCACAGTGCGTTTGATATGCAGAACCAGCGATATCTTGGTTTTCGTGGGGTTTCAAGCTGAGATATGCATTTTTTACGATAATCTTGGTGAGACTTCTGTCCGAAGTATGCAGAATCATCGAGTACGCTCTTTTCGAGCTGTTTCATGCGACAAACACGTTATCTGGTGTTTTCACCACTCCACAGTGCGTTTGATATGCAGAACCGGCGACACCTTGGCTTTCGTCGGGTATCAAGCTGGGATATGCATTTTCTACGATAATCTTGGTGAGACTTCTGTCAGAAGTATGCAGAATCATCTAGATCGCTCTTTTCGAGCTATTTAATGCGAGAAACACGTTGTCTGGTGTTTTCACAACTCCACAGTTGGATTGATATGCAGAACCGGCGATATCTGGGTTTTCGTGGGGTTTCAAGCTGAGATATGCATTTTTTACGATAATCTTGGTGAGACTTCTGTCCGAAGTATGCTTAATCATAGAGATCGCTCGTTTCGAGCTGTTTAATGCGAGAAACACGATATCTGGAGTTTTCACCACTCCACAGTGCGTATGATATGCAGAACCGGCGAAATCTTGGTTTTCGTAGGGTTTCAAGCTGAGATATGCATTTTCTGCGATAATCTTGGTGAGACTTCTGTCCGAAGTATGCTGAATCATCGAGATCGCTCTTTTCGAGCTAGTTAGTGCGAGAAACACGTTGTCTGGTGTTTTCACAACTCCACAGTTGGATTGATATGCAGAACCGGCGATATCTGGGTTTTCGTGGGGTTTCAAGCTGAGATATGCATTTTCTGCGATAATCTTGGTGAGACTTCAGTCAGAAGTATGCAGAATCATCGAGATCCTTCTTTTCGAGCTATTTAATGCGAGAAAAACGTTATCTGGTGTTTTCACCACTCGACAGTGCGATTGACATGCAGAACCAGCGATATCTTGGTTTTCGTGGGGTTTCAAGCTGAGATATGCATTTTCTGCGATAATCTTGGTGAGACTTCTGTCCGAAGTATACAGAATCATCGAGATCGCTCTTTTCGAGCTATTTAATGCGGGAAACACGTTATCTGGTGTTTTGACCACTCCACAGTGCGTTTGATATGTAGAACCGCCGATAACGTGGTTTTCGTGGGGTTTCCAGCTGATATATGCATTTTCTGCGATAATCTTGGTGTTTCATTTATGAGAAGTATGCAGAATCATCGAGAACGCTCTTTTCGAGCTACTTAATGCGAGAAACACGTTTTCTGGTTTTTTCACCACTCCACAGTGCGTCTGAAATGCATAACCAGCGATATCTTGGTTTTCGTGGGGTTTCAAGCTGAGATATGCATTTTTTACGATAATCTTGGTGAGACTTCTGTCCGAAGTATGCAGAATCATCGAGATCGCTCTATTCGAGCTATTTAATGCGGCAAACACGTTATCTGGTGCTTTCTGCACTCCACAGTGCGTTTGATATGCAGAACCAGCGATATCTTGGTTTTCTTGGGGTTTCAAGCTGAGATATGCATTTTTTACGATAATCTTGGTGAGACTTCTGTCCGAAGTATGCTTAATCATCGAGATCCCTCGTTTCGAGCTACTTAATGCGAGAAACACGTTATCTGGTGTTTTCACCACTCCACAGTGCGTCTGATATGCAGAACTGGCGATATCTTGGTTTTGGTGGGGTTTCAAGCTGAGATATGCATTTTCTGCGATAAGCTTGGTGAGACTTCTGTCCGAAGTATGCTGAAACATCGAGATCCTTCTTTTCGAGCTCTTTAATGCGAGAAACATGTTATCTGGTGTTTTCACCTCTCCACAGTGCGTTTGATATGCAGAACCGGCGACATCTTGGCTTTCGTCGGGTATCAACCTGAGATATGCATTTTCTGCGATAATCTTGGTGAGACTTCAGTCAGAAGTATGCAGAATCATCGAGATCCTTCTTTTCGAGCTATTTAATGCGAGAAAAACGTTATCTGGTGTTTTCACCACTCGACAGTGCGTTTGACATGCAGAACCAGCGATATCTTGGTTTTCGTGGGGTTTCAAGCTGAGATATGCATTTTCTGCGATAATCTTGGTGAGACTTCTGTCCGAAGTATACAGAATCATCGAGATCGCTCTTTTCGAGCTATTTAATGCGGGAAACACGTTATCTGGTGTTTTGACCACTCCACAGTGCGTTTGATATGTAGAACCGCCGATAACGTGGTTTTCGTGGGGTTTCCAGCTGATATATGCATTTTCTGCGATAATCTTGGTGTTTCATCTATGAAAAGTATGCACAATCATCGAGAACGCTCTTTTCGAGCTACTTAATGCGAGAAACACGTTTTCTGGTTTTTTCACCACTTCACAGTGCGTCTGAAATGCATAACCAGCGATATATTGGTTTTCGTGGGGTTTCAAGCTGAGATATGCATTTTTTACGATAATCTTGGTGAGACTTCTGTCCGAAGTATGCAGAATCATCGAGATCGCTCTATTCGAGCTATTTAATGCGGCAAACACGTTATCTGGTGCTTTCTGCACTCCACAGTGCGTTTGATATGCAGAACCAGCGATATCTTGGTTTTCGTGGGGTTTCAAGCTGAGATATGCATTTTTTACGATAATCTTGGTGAGACTTCTGTCCGAAGTATGCTTAATCATCGAGATCCCTCGTTTCGAGCTACTTAATGCGAGAAACACGTTATCTGGTGTTTTCACCACTCCACAGTGCGTCTGATATGCAGAACTGGCGATATCTTGGTTTTGGTGGGGTTTCAAGCTGAGATATGCATTTTCTGCGATAAGCTTGGTGAGACTTCTGTCCGAAGTATGCTGAAACATCGAGATCGCTCTATTCGAGCTATTTAATGCGGCAAACACGTTATCTGGTGCATTCAGCACTCCACAGTGCGTTTGATATGCAGATCCAGCGATATCTTGGTTTTCGTGGGGTTTCAAGCTGAGATATGCATTTTTTACGATAATCTTGGTGAGACTCCTGTCCGAAGTATGCTTAATCATCGAGATCGCTCGTTTCGAGCTATTTAATGCGAGAAACACGTTATCTGGTGTTTTCACCACTCCACAGTGCGTATGATATGCAGAACCGGCGATATCTTGGTTTTCGTGGGGTTTCAAGCTGAGATATGCATTTTCTGCGATAATCTTGGTGAGACTTCTGTCCGAAGTATGCAGAATCATCGAGTACGCTCTTTTCGAGCTGTTTAATGCGACAAACACGTTATCTGGTGTTTTCACCACTCCACAGTGCGTTTGATATGCAGAACCGGCGACACCTTGGCTTTCGTCGGGTATCAAGCTGGGATATGCATTTTCTACGATAATCTTGGTGAGACTTCTGTCAGAAGTATGCAGAATCATCTAGATCGCTCTTTTCGAGCTATTTAATGCGAGAAACACGTTGTCTGGTGTTTTCACAACTCCACAGTTGGATTGATATGCAGAACCGGCGATATCTGGGTTTTCGTGGGGTTTCAAGCTGAGATATGCATTTTTTACGATAATCTTGGTGAGACTTCTGTCCGAAGTATGCTTAATCATCGAGATCGCTCGTTTCGAGCTATTTAATGCGAGAAACACGATATCTGGAGTTTTCACCACTCCACAGTGCGTATGATATGCAGAACCGGCGAAATCTTGGTTTTCGTAGGGTTTCAAGCTGAGATATGCATTTTCTGCGATAATCTTGGTGAGACTTCTGTCCGAAGTATGCTGAATCATCGAGATCGCTCTTTTCGAGCTAGTTAGTGCGAGAAACACGTTGTCTGGTGTTTTCACAACTCCACAGTTGGATTGATATGCAGAACCGGCGATATCTGGGTTTTCGTGGGGTTTCAAGCTGAGATATGCATTTTCTGCGATAATCTTGGTGAGACTTCTGTCCGAAGTATACAGAATCATCGAGATCGCTCTTTTCGAGCTATTTAATGCGAGAAAAACGTTATCTGGTGTTTTCACCACTCGACAGTGCGTTTGACATGCAGAACCGCCGATAACGTGGTTTTTGTGGGGTTTCCAGCTGATATATGCATTTTCTGCGATAATCTTGGTGTTTCATCTATGAGAAGTATGCAGAATCATCGAGAACGCTCTTTTCGAGCTACTTAATGCGAGAAACACGTTTTCTGGTTTTTTCACCACTCCACAGTGCGTCTGAAATGCATAACCAGCGATATCTTGGTTTTCGTGGGGTTTCAAGCTGAGATATGCATTTTTTACGATAATCTTGGTGAGACTTCTGTCCGAAGTATGCAGAATCATCGAGATCGCTCTATTCGAGCTATTTAATGCGGCAAACACGTTATCTGGTGCTTTCTGCACTCCACAGTGCGTTTGATATGCAGAACCAGCGATATCTTGGTTTTGGTGGGGTTTCAAGCTGAGATATGCATTTTCTGCGATAAGCTTGGTGAGACTTCTGTCCGAAGTATGCTGAAACATCGAGATCGCTCTATTCGAGCTATTTAATGCGGCAAACACGTTATCTGGTGCATTCAGCACTCCACAGTGCGTTTGATATGCAGATCCAGCGATATCTTGGTTTTCGTGGGGTTTCAAGCTGAGATATGCATTTTTTACGATAATCTTGGTGAGACTCCTGTCCGAAGTATGCTTAATCATCGAGATCGCTCGTTTCGAGCTATTTAATGCGAGAAACACGATATCTGGAGTTTTCACCACTCCACAGTGCGTATGATATGCAGAACCGGCGAAATCTTGGTTTTCGTAGGGTTTCAAGCTGAGATATGCATTTTCTGCGATAATCTTGGTGAGACTCCTGTCCGAAGTATGCTGAATCATCGAGATCGCTCTTTTCGAGCTAGTTAGTGCGAGAAACACGTTGTCTGGTGTTTTCACAACTCCACAGTTGGATTGATATGCAGAACCGGCGATATCTGGGTTTTCGTGGGGTTTCAAACTGAGATATGCATTTTCTGCGATAATCTTGGTGAGACTTCAGTCAGAAGTATGCAGAATCATCGAGATCCTTCTTTTCGAGCTATTTAATGCGAGAAAAACGTTATCTGGTGTTTTCACCACTCGACAGTGCGTTTGACATGCAGAACCAGCGATATCTTGGTTTTGGTGGGGTTTCAAGCTGAGATATGCATTTTCTGCGATAAGCTTGGTGAGACTTCTGTCCGAAGTATGCTGAAACATCGAGATCGCTCTATTCGAGCTATTTAATGCGGCAAACACGTTATCTGGTGCATTCAGCACTCCACAGTGCGTCTGATATGCAGAACTGGCGATATCTTGGTTTTGGTGGGGTTTCAAGCTGAGATATGCATTTTCTGCGATAAGCTTGGTGAGACTTCTGTCCGAAGTATGCTGAAACATCGAGATCGCTCTATTCGAGCTATTTAATGCGGCAAACACGTTATCTGGTGCATTCAGCACTCCACAGTGCGTTTGATATGCAGATCCAGCGATATCTTGGTTTTCGTGGGGTTTCAAGCTGAGATATGCATTTTTTACGATAATCTTGGTGAGACTCCTGTCCGAAGTATGCTTAATCATCGAGATCGCTCGTTTCGAGCTATTTAATGCGAGAAACACGTTATCTGGTGTTTTCACCACTCCACAGTGCGCATGATATGCAGAACCGGCGATATCTTGGTTTTCGTGGGGTTTCAAGCTGAGATATGCATTTTCTGCGATAATCTTGGTGAGACTTCTGTCCGAAGTATGCTGAAACATCGAGATCGCTCTTTTCGAGCTATTTAATGCGAGAAACTCGTTATCTGGTTGTTTTCACCACTCCACAGTGCGTTTGATATGCAGAACCGGCGTAATCTTGATTTTCGTGAGGTTTCAAGGTGAGATATGCATTTTCTGCGATAATCTTGGTGAGACTTCTGTCCGAAGTATGCAGAATCATCTAGATCGCTCTTTTCGAGCTATTTAATGCGAGAAACACGTTGTCTGGTGTTTTCACAACTCCACAGTTGGATTGATATGCAGAACCGGCGATATCTGGGTTTTCGTGGGGTTTCAAGCTGAGATATGCATTTTTTACGATAATCTTGGTGAGACTTCTGTCCGAAGTGTGCTTAATCATCGAGATCGCTCGTTTCGAGCTATTTAATGCGAGAAACACGATATCTGGAGTTTTCACCACTCCACAGTGCGTATGATATGCAGAACCGGCGAAATCTTGGTTTTCGTAGGGTTTCAAGCTGAGATATGCATTTTCTGCGATAATCTTGGTGAGACTTCTGTCCGAAGTATGCTGAATCATCGAGATCGCTCTTTTCGAGCTAGTTAGTGCGAGAAACACGTTGTCTGGTGTTTTCACAACTCCACAGTTGGATTGATTTGCAGAACCGGCGATATCTGGGTTTTCGTGGGGTTTCAAGCTGAGATATGCATTTTCTGCGATAATCTTGGTGAGACTTCAGTCAGAATTATGCAGAATCATCGAGATCCTTCTTTTCGAGCTATTTAATGCGAGAAAAACGTTATCTGGTGTTTTCACCACTCGACAGTGCGTTTGACATGCAGAACCAGCGATATCTTGGTTTTCGTGGGGTTTCAAGCTGAGATATGCATTTTCTGCGATAATCTTGGTGAGACTTCTGTCCGAAGTATACAGAATCATCGAGATCGCTCTTTTCGAGCTATTTAATGCGGGAAACACGTTATCTTGTGTTTTGACCACTCCACAGTGCGTTTGATATGTAGAACCGCCGTTAACGTGGTTTTCGTGGGGTTTCCAGCTGATATATGCATTTTCTGCGATAATCTTGGAGTTTCATCTATGAGAAGTATGCAGAATCATCGAGAACGCTCTTTTCGAGCTACTTAATGCGAGAAACACGTTTTCTGGTTTTTTCACCACTCCACAGTGCGTCTGAAATGCATAACCAGCGATATCTTGGTTTTCGTGGGGTTTCAAGCTGAGATATGCATTTTTTACGATAATCTTGGTGAGACTTCAGTCAGAAGTATGCAGAATCATCGAGATCGCTCGTTTCGAGCTATTTAATGCGAAAAAACAAGTTTTCTGGTGTTGTCAACATTCCACAGTGCGTTTTATATGCAGAACAGGAGATATCTTGGTTTAGGTCGGGTATCAAGCTGAGATATGCATTTTCAACGATAATCTTGGTGAGACTTCTGTCAGAAGTGTGCAGAATCATCGGGATCGCTATTTTCGAGCTATTTAATGCGAGAAACACGTTGTCTGGTTGGTTTCACGACTCCACAGTGCGTTTGATATACAGAACCGGCGACATCTTGATTTTCGTGAGGTTTCAAGCTGAGATATGCATTTTCTGCTATAATATTGGTGAGTCTTCTGTCAGTAGGATGCAGAATCATCGAGACCCCTCTTTTCGAGCTATTTAATGCGAGAAACACGTTATCTGGTGTTTTCACCACTCCACAGTGCGTTTGATATGCAGAACAGGCGACATCTTGATTTTCGTGAGATTTCAAGCTGAGATATGCATTTTCTACGATAACCATGGTGAGTCTTCTGTCAGGAGTATGCAGAATCATCTACATCGCTCTTTACGAGCTATTTAATGCAAGAAACACGTTATATGGTTGTTTTCACCACTCCACAGTGCGTTTGATATGCAGAACCAGCGATATCTTGGTTTTCGTGGGGTTTCAAGCTGAGATATGCATTTTTTACGATAATCTTGGTGAGACTTCTGTTCGAAGTATGCTTAATCATCGAGATCGCTCGTTTCGAGCTATTTAATGCGAGAAACACGTTATCTGGTGTTTTCACCACTCCACAGTGCGTATGATATGCAGAACCGGCGATATCTTGGTTTTCGTGGGGTTTCAAGCTGAGATATACATTTTCTGCGGTAATCTTGGTGAGACTTCTGTCCGAAGTATGCTGAAACATCGAGAACGCTCTTTTCGAGCTAGTTAATGCGAGAAAAACCTTATCCGGTGTTTTCACCACTCCACAGTTCGTTTGATATGCAGAACCAGCGATATCTTGGCTTTCGTGGGGTTTCAAGCTGAGATATGCATTTTTTACGATAATCTTGGTGAGACTTCTGTCCGAAGTATGCTGAATCATCGAGATCGCTCTTTTCGAGCTAGTTAGTGCGAGAAACACGTTATCTGGTGTTTTCACCACACCACAGTGCGTTTGATATGCAGAACAGTAGATATCTTGGTTTTCGTGGGGTTTCAAGCTGAAATATGCATTTTCTGCGATAATCTTGTTGAGACTTCTGTTCGAAGTATGCAGAATCATCGAGATCGCACTTTTCGAGCTATTTAATGCGAGAAACACGTTATCCGGGGTTTTCACCACTCCACAGTTGGTTTGATATGCAGAACCGCCGATATCTTGGTTTTCGTGGGGTTTCAAGCTGAGATATGCGTTTTCTGCGATAATCTTGGTGAGACTTCTATCAGAAGTAAGCGGAAACATCGAGATCCCTCTTTTCGAGCTCTTTAATGCGAGAAACACGTTATCTGGTGTTTTCACCTCTCCACAGTGCGTTTGATATGCAGAACCGGCGACGTCTTGGCTTTCGTCGGGTATCAACCTGAGATATGCATTTTCTGCGATAATCTTGGTGAGAATTCAGACAGAAGTATGCAGAATCATCAAGATCGCACTTTTCGAGCTATTTAATGCGAGAAACACGTTATCCGGGTTTTCACCACTCCACAGTGCGTTTGATATGCAGAACAGTAGATATCTTGGTTTTCGTGGGGTTTCAAGCTGAAATATGCGTTTTCTGCGATAATCTTGGTGAGACTTCTATCAGAAGTAAGCGGAAACATCGAGATCCCTCTTTTCGAGCTATTTAAAGCGAGAAACCCGTTATCTGGTTGTTTTGACCACTCCACAGTGCGTTTGATATGTAGAGCCGCCGATAACTTGGTTTTCGTGGGGTTTCCAGCTGAAATATGCATTTTCTGCGATAATCTTGGTGAGTCTTCTGTCAGTACTATGCAGAATCATCGAGACCCCTCTTTTCGAGCTATTTAATGCGAGAGACACGTTATCTGGTGTTTTCACCACTCCACAGTGCGTTTGATATGCAGAACCGGCGATATCTTGGTTTTCGTGGGGTTTCCAGCTGAGATATGCAATTTCTGTGATAATCTTGGTGAGTCTTCTGTCAGAAGTATGCAGAATCATCGAGATCCCTCTTTTCGAGCTCTTTAATGCGAGAAACACGTTATCTGGTGTTTTCACCACTCCACAGTGCGTTTGATATGCAGAACCGGCGACATCTTGATTTTCGAGAGATTTCAACATGAGATATGCATTTTCGTCGATAATCTTGGTGAGTCTTCTGTCAGTACTATGCAGAATCATCGAGACCCCTCTTTTCGAGCTATTTAATGCGAGAGACACGTTATCTGGTGTTTTCACCACTCCACAGTGCGTTTGATATGCAGAACAGGCGACATCTTAATTTTCGTGAGATTTCAAGCTGCGATATGCATTTTCTACGATAACCATGGTGAGTCTTCTGTCAGAAGTATGCAGAACCATCTAGATCGCTCTCTTCGAGCTATTTAATGTGAGAAACACGTTTTCTGGTGTATTCACCACCCCACAGTACGTTTGACATGCAGAACCGGATATATCTTGGTTTCGGTCGGGTTTCAAGCTGAGATATGCATTTTCTACGATAATCTTGGTGAGACTTCTGTCAGACGTATGCAGAATCATCGGGATCGCTCTTTTCGAGCTATTTAAAGCGAGAAACACGTTTTCTGGTGTATTCACCACTCCACAGTACGTTTGACATGCAGAACAGGAGATATCTTGGTTTAGGTCGGGTATCAAGCTGAGATATGCATTTTCAACGATAATCTTGGTGAGACTTCTGTCAGAAGTATGCAGAATCATCGGGATCGCTCTTTTCGAGCTATTTAATGCGAGAAACACGTTGTCTGGTTGGTTTCACGACTCCACAGTTCGTTTGATATGCAGAACCGGCGACATCTTGATTTTCGTGAGGTTTCAAGCTGAGATATGCATTTTCTGCTATAATATTGGTGAGTCTTCTGTCAGTAGGATGCAGAATGATCGAGACCCCTCTTTTCGAGCTATTTAATGCAAGAAACACGTTATATGGTTGTTTTCTCCACTCCACAGTGCGTTTGATATGCAGAACCAGCGATATCTTGGTTTTCGTGGGGTTTCAAGCTGAGATATGCATTTTTTACGATAATCTTGGTGAGACTTCTGTTCGAAGTATGCTTAATCATCGAGATCGCTCGTTTCGAGCTATTTAATGCGCGAAACACGTTATCTGGTGTTTTCACCACTCCACAGTGCGTATGATATGCAGAACCGGCGATATCTTGGTTTTCGTGGGGTTTCAAGCTGAGATATACATTTTCTGCGGTAATCTTGGTGAGACTTCTGTCAGACGTATGCAGAATCATCGAGATCGCTCTGTTCGAGCTAGTTAATGCGAGAAAAACCTTATCCGGTGTTTTCACCACTCCACAGTTCGTTTGATATGCAGAACCAGCGATATCTTGGCTTTCGTGGGGTTTCAAGCTGAGATATGCATTTTTTACGATAATCTTGGTGAGACTTCTGTCAGAAGTATGCAGAATCATCGGGATCGCTCTTTTCGAGCTATTTAATGCGAGAAACACGTTGTCTGGTTGGTTTCACGACTCCACAGTGCGTTTGATATGCAGAACCGGCGACATCTTAATTTTCGTGAGATTTCAAGCTGCGATATGCATTTTCTACGATAACCATGGTGAGTCTTCTGTCAGTAGGATGCAGAATGATCGAGACCCCTCTTTTCGAGCTATTTAATGCAAGAAACACGTTATATGGTTGTTTTCACCACTCCACAGTGCG
Source organism: Anthophora plumipes (assembly GCA_951804975.1). NCBI lineage: Eukaryota > Metazoa > Arthropoda > Insecta > Hymenoptera > Apidae > Anthophora > Anthophora plumipes. The sequence continues at coordinate 91,617 of CATORF010000055.1, forward strand.
TTTGATATGCAGAACAGGCGACATCTTAATTTTCGTGAGATTTCAAGCTGCGATATGCATTTTCTACGATAACCATGGTGAGTCTTCTGTCAGTAGGATGCAGAATGATCGAGACCCCTCTTTTCGAGCTATTTAATGCAAGAAACACGTTATATGGTTGTTTTCACCACTCCACAGTGCGTTTGATATGCAGATCCGGCGACATCTTGGATTTCGTCGGGGTTCAAGCTGAGATTTGCAATTCCTGCGATAATCTTGGTGAGACTTCTGTCCGAAGTATGCTTAATCATCGAGAACGCTCTTTTCGAGCTGGTTAATGCGAGAAACACGTTATCTGGTGTTTTCAGCACTCCACAGTGCGTTAGATATGCAGAACCGGCGATATCTTGGTTTTCCTGGGGTTTCCAGCTGAGATATGCATTTTCTGCGATAATCTTGGTGAGTCTTCTGTCAGAAGTATGCAGAATCATCTAGATCGCTCTTTTCGAGCTATTTGATGCGAGAAACACGTTTTCTGGTGTTTTCACCACGCCACAGTGCGTTTGATATGCAGAACCTGCGACATCGTGGTTTTCGTCGGGTTTCAAGCTGAGATATGCATTTTCTGCGATCATATTGGTGAGACTTCAGTCAGAAGTATGCAGAATCATCTAGATCGCTCGTTTCGAGCTATTTAAAGCGAGAAACACTTTATGTGGTTGTTTTGACCACTCCACAGTGCGTTTGATATGTAGAGCCGCCGATAACTTGGTTTTCGTGGGGTTTCCAGCTGAAATATGCATTTTCTGCGATAATCTTGGTGTTTCATCTATGAGAAGTATGCAGAATCATCGAGAACGCTCTTTTCGAGCTAGTTAATGCGAGATACACGTTTTCTGATGGTTTCACCACTCCATAGTGCGTCTGATATGCAGAACCGGCGATATCTTGGTTTTCGTGGGGTTTCCAGCTGAGATATGCAATTTCTGTGATAATCTTGGTGAGTCTTCTGTCAGAAGTATGCAGAATCATCGAGATCGCTCTATTCGAGCTATTTAATGTGAGAAACACGTTTTCTGGTGTATTCACCACCCCACAGTACGTTTGACATGCAGAACCGGATATATCTTGGTTTCGGTCGGGTTTCAAGCTGAGATATGCATTTTCTACGATAATCTTGGTGAGACTTCTGTCAGACGTATGCAGAATCATCGGGATCGCTCTTTTCGAGCTATTTAAAGCGAGAAACACGTTTTCTGGTGTATTCACCACTCCACAGTACGTTTGAAATGCAGAACAGGAGATATCTTGGTTTAGGTCGGGTATCAAGCTGAGATATGCATTTTCAACGATAATCTTGGTGAGACTTCTGTCAGAAGTATGCAGAATCATCGGGATCGCTCTTTTCGAGCTATTTAATGCGAGAAACACGTTGTCTGGTTGGTTTCACGACTCCACAGTGCGTTTGATATGCAGAACCGGCGACATCTTGATTTTCGTGCTGTTTCCAGCTGAGATATGCATTTTCTGCGATAATCTTGGTGAGTCTTCTGTCAGAAGTATGCAGAATCATCTAGATTGCACTTTTCGAGCCATTTAATGCGAGGAACACGTTTTCTGGTGTATTCACCACTCCACAGAGCGTTTGATATGCAGAACCGGCGATATCTTGATATTCGTGGTGTTTCCAGCTGAGATATGCATTTTCTGCGATAATAGTGGTGAGACTTCTGTCAGAAGTATGCAGAATCATCGAGATCGCTCTTTTCGAGCTACTTAATTCGAGAAACACGTTATCTGGTGTTTTCGCCACTCCACAGTGCGTTTGACATGCAGAACCGCAGATATCTTGGTTACGTTCGGGATTCAAGCTGAGATATGCATTTTCTGCGATAATCTTCGTGAGACTTCAGTCAGAAGTATGCAGAATCATCTAGATCGCTCTTGTCGAGCTATTTAACGCGAGAAACACGTTATATGGTGTTTTCACCACTCCACAGTGCGTTTGATATGCAGAACGGGCGACATCTTGGCTTTAGTCGGGTATCAAGCTGGGATATGCATTTTCTACGATAATCTTGGTGAGACTTCTGTCAGAAGTATGCAGAATCATCGGGAACGCTCTTTTCGAGCTATTTAATGCGAGAAACTCGTTATCTGGTTGTTTTCACCACTCCACAGTGCGTTTGATATGCAGAACCGGCGTCATCTTGATTTTCGTGAGGTTTCAAGGTGAGATATGCATTTTCTGCGATTATCTTGGTGAGACTTCTGTCAGAAGTATGCAGAATCATCGGGATCGCTCTTTTCGAGCTATTTAATGCGAGAAACACGTTGTCTGATTGTTTTCACGACTCCACAGTGCGTTTGATATGCAGAACCGGCGACATCTTAATTTTCGTGAGGTTTCAAGGTGAGATATGCATTTTCTGCGATTATCTTGGTGAGACTTCAGTCAGAAGTATGCAGAATCATCTAGATCGCTCTTTTCAAGCTATTTAATGCGAATAAACAAGTTTTCTAGTGTTTTCACGACACCACAGTGCGTTTGATATCCAGAACCGGCGACATCTAGATTTTCGTGAGGTTTCAACCTGAGATATGCATTTTCGTCGATAATCTTGGTGAGTCTTCTGTCAGTAGTATGCAGAATCATCGGGACCCCTCTTTTCGAGCTATTTAATGCGAGAAACACGTTATCTGTTGTTTTCGCCACTCCTCAGTGCGTTTGATATGCAGAACCGGCGACATCTTGATTTTCGTGAGATTTCAACCTGAGATATGCATTTTCTACGATAATCTTGGTGAGACTTCCGTCAGAAGTATGCAGAATCTTCGAGATCGCTCTTTTCGAGCTATTTAATGCGAGAAACACGTTATCTGGTGTTTTCACGACACCACAGTGCGTTTGATATCCAGAACAGGCGACATCTTGAATTTCGTGAGATTTCAACCTGAGATATGCATTTTCGTCGATAATCTTGGTGAGACTTCTGTCAGAAGTATGCAGAATCTTCGAGAACGCTCTTTTCGAGCTACATAATGCGAGAAACACGTTATCTGGTGTTTTCACCACTCCACAGTGCGTTTGATATGCAGAACCAGCGACATCTTGGCTTTCGTCGGGTATCAAGCTGAGATATGCATTTTCAACGATAATCTTGGTGAGACTTCTGTCAGAAGTATGCAGAATCATCGGGATCGCTCTTTTCGAGCTATTTAATGCGAGAAACACGTTGTCTGGTTGTTTTCACGACTCCACAGTGCGTTTGATATGCAGAACCGGCGACATCTTAATTTTCGTGATGTTTCAAGCTGAGATATGGATTTTCTGCGATAATCTTGGTGAGACTTCAGTCAGAGGTATGCAGAATCATCTAGATCGCTCTTTTCAAGCTATTTAATGCGAAAAAACAAGTTTTCTGGTGTTTTCAACATTCCACAGTGCGTTTGATATGCAGAACCGGCGACATCTTGGATTTCGTCGGGTTTCAAGCTGAGATATGCATTTTCTACGATAATCTTGGTGAGACTTCTGTCAGAAGTATGCAGAATCTTCGAGTACGCTCTTTTCGAGCTATTTAATGCGAGAAACATGTTATCTGGTGTTTTCATCACTCCACAGGGCGTTTGATATGCAGAACCGGCGATATCTTGGTTTTCGTGGGGTTTCCAGCTGAGATATGCATTTTCTGCGATAATCTTGGTGAGACTTTAGTCAGAAGTATGCAGAATCATCTAGATCGCTCGTTTCGAGCTATTTAATGCGAAAAAACAAGTTTTCTAGTGTTTTCACGACACCACAGTGCGTTTGATATCCAGAACCGGCGACATCTAGATTTTCGTGAGATTTCAACCTGAGATATGCATTTTCGTCGATAATCTTGGTGAGACTTCAGTCAGAAGTATGCAGAATCATCTAGATCGCTCTTTTCAAGCTATTTAATGCGAAAAAACAAGTTTTCTGGTGTTTTCAACATTCCACAGTGCGTCTGATATGCAGAACCGACGATATCGTGGTTTTCGTGGTGTTTCCAGCTGAGATATGCATTTTCTGCGATAATCTTGGTGGGTCTTCTGTCAGCAGTATGCAGAATCATCTAGATCACTCTTTTCGAGCTACTTAATGCGAGAAACACGTTATCTGGTTGTTTTCACCACTCCACAGTGCGTTTGATTTGCAGAACCGGCGACATCTTGATTTTCGTGAGGTTTCAAGCTGAGATATGCATTTTCTGCGATAATCTTGGTGAGACTTCTGTCAGAAGTACGCAGAATCATCGGGATCGCTCTTTTCGAGCTATTTAATGCGAGAAACACGTTGTCTGGTCGTTTTCACGACTCCACAGTGCGTTTTATATGCAGAACCGGCGACATCTTAATTTTCGTGATGTTTCAAGCTGACATATGGATTTTCTGCGATAATCTTGGTGAGACTTCAGTCAGAAGTATGCAGAATCATCTAGATCGCTCTTTTCAAGCTATTTAATGCGAATAAACAAGTTTTCTAGTGTTTTCACGACACCACAGTGCGTTTGAAATCCAGAACCGGCGACATCTAGATTTTCGTGAGATTTCAACCTGAGATATGCATTTTCGTCGATAATCTTGGTGAGTCTTCTGTCAGTAGTATGCAGAATCATCGGGACCCCTCTTTTCGAGCTATTTAATGCGAGAAACACGTTATCTGTTGTTTTCGCGACTCCTCAGTGCGTTTGATATGCAGAACCGGCGACATCTTGATTTTCGTGAGATTTCAACCTGAGATATGCATTTTCTTCGATAATCTTGGTGAGACTTCCGTCAGAAGTATGCAGAATCTTCGAGATCGCTCTTTTCGAGCTATTTAATGCGAGAAACACGTTATCTGGTGTTTTCACGACACCACAGCGCCTTTGATATCCAGAACAGGCGACATCTTGTATTTCGTGAGATTTCAACCTGAGATATGCATTTTCGTCGATAATCTTGGTGAGACTTCTGTCAGAAGTATGCAGAATCTTCGAGAACGCTCTTTTCGAGCTACATAATGCGAGAAACACGTTATCTGGTGTTTTCACCACTCCACAGTGCGTTTGATATGCAGAACCAGCGACATCTTGGCTTTCGTCGGGTATCAAGCTGAGATATGCATTTTCAACGATAATCTTGGTGAGACTTCTGTCAGAAGTATGCAGAATCATCGGGATCGCTCTTTTCGAGCTATTTAATGCGAGAAACACGTTGTCTGGTTGTTTTCACGACTCCACAGTGCGTTTGATATGCAGAACCGGCGACATCTTAATTTTCGTGATGTTTCAAGCTGAGACATGGATTTTCTGCGATAATCTTGGTGAGACTTCAGTCAGAGGTATGCAGAATCATCTAGATCGCTCTTTTCAAGCTATTTAATGCGAAAAAACAAGTTTTCTAGTGTTTTCAACATTCCACAGTGCGTTTGATATGCAGAACCGGCGACATCTTGGATTTCGTCGGGTTTCAAGCTGAGATATGCATTTTCTACAATAATCTTGGTGAGACTTCTGTCAGAAGTATGCAGAATCATCGGGATCGCTCTTTTCGAGCTATTTAATGCGAGAAACACGTTGTCTGGTTGTTTGCACGACTCCACAGTGCGTTTGATATGCAGAACGGGCGACATCTTGATTTTCGTGATGTTTTCCAGCTGAGATATGGATTTTCTGCGATAATCTTGGTGAGACTTCAGTCAGAAGTATGCAGAATCATCTAGATCGCTCTTTTCAAGCTATTTAATGCGAAAAAACAAGTTTTCTGGTGTTTTCAACATTCCACAGTGCGTTTGATATGCAGAACCGGCGACATCTTGGATTTCGTCGGGTTTCAAGCTGAGATATGCATTTTCTACGATAATCTTGGTGAGACTTCTGTCAGAAGTATGCAGAATCTTCGAGATCGCTCTTTTCGAGCTATTTAATGCGAGAAACATGTTATCTGGTGTTTTCATCACTCCACAGGGCGTTTGATATGCAGAACCGGCGATATCTTGGTTTTCGTGGGGTTTCCAGCTGAGATATGCATTTTCTGCGATAATCTTGGTGAGACTTTAGTCAGAAGTATGCAGAATCATCTAGATCGCTCGTTTCGAGCTATTTAATGCGAAAAAACAAGTTTTCTGTTGTTTTGACCACTCCACAGTGCGTATGATATGTAGAGCCGCCGATAACTTGGTCTTCGCGGGGTTTCCAGCTGAAATATGCATTTTCTGCGATGATCTTGGTGTTTCATCTATGAGAAGTATGCAGAATGATCGAGAACGCTCTTTTCGAGTTAGCTAATGCGAGAAACACGTTTTCTGGTGTTTTCAACATTCCACAGTGCGTCTGATATGCAGAACCGACGATATCGTGGTTTTCGTGGTGTTTCCAGCTGAGATAAGCATTTTCTGCGATAATCTTGGTGGGTCTTCTGTCAGCAGTATGCAGAATCATCTAGATCACTCTTTTCGAGCTACTTAATGCGAGAACCACGTTATCTGGTGTATTGACCACTCCCCAGTGCGTTTGATTTGCAGAACCGGCGACATCTTGGTTTTCGTGGGGTTTCCAGCTGAAATATGCATTTTCAACGATAATCTTGGTGAGATTTCAGTCAGAAGTATACAGAATTTTCTAGATCGCTCTTTTCGAGCTATTTAATGCGAGAAACACCTTATGTGGTGATTTCACCACTCCACAGTGCGTTTGATATGCAGAACCGACGACATCTTGACTTTCGTCGGGTATCAAGCTGAGATATGCATTTTCTGCGATAATCTTGGTGTTTCATCTATGAGAAGTATGCAGAATCATCGTGATCGCTCTTTTCCAGCTAGTTAATGCGAGAAACACGTTTTCTGGTGTTTTCACCACTCCACAGTGCGTCTGATATGCAGAACCGGAGATAACTTGGTTTTCGTGAGGTTTCAAGCTGAGATATGCATTTTCTGCGATTATCTTGGTGAGACTTCTGTCAGAAGTATCTATAATCATCGGGATCGCACTTCTCGAGCTATTTAATGCGAGAAACACGTTATCTGGTTGTTTTCACCACTCCACAGTGCGTTTGATTTGCAGAACCGGCGACATCTTGATTTTCGTGAGGTTTCAAGCTGAGATATGCATTTTCTGCGATAATCTTGGTGAGACTTCTGTCAGAAGTATGCAGAATCATCGGGATCGCTCTTTTCGAGCTATTTAATTCGAGAAACACGTTGTCTGGTTGTTTTCACGACTCCACAGTGCGTTTTATATGCAGAACCGGCGACATCTTAATTTTCGTGATGTTTCAAGCTGAGATATGGATTTTCTGCGATAATCTTGGTGAGACTTCAGTCAGAAGTATGCAGAATCATCTAGATCGCTCTTTTCAAGCTATTTAATGCGAATAAACAAGCTTTCTAGTGTTTTCACGACACCACAGTGCGTTTGATATCCAGAACCGGCGACATCTAGATTTTCGTGAGATTTCAACCTGAGATATGCATTTTCGTCGATAATCTTGGTGAGAATTCTGTCAGAAGTTTGCAGAATCATCTAGATCGCTGGTTTCGAGCTATTTAATGCGAAAAAACAAGTTTTCTGGTGTTTTGACCACTCCACAGTGCGTTTGATATGTAGAGCCGCCGATAACTTGGTTTTCGTGGGGTTTCCAGCTGAAATATGCATTTTCTGCGATAATATTGGTAAGACTTCAGTCAGAAGTATGCGGAAACATCGAGATCGCTCTTTTCGAGCTATTTAATGCGAGAAACACGTTATCTGGTGTATTGACCACTCCACAGTGCGTTTGATATGCAGAACCGGCGCCATCTTGATTTTCGTGAGGTTTCAAGCTGAGATATGCATTTTCTGCGATAATATTGGTGAGACTTCAGTAAGAAGTATACAGAATCTTCTAGATCGCTCGTTTCGAGCTATTTAATGCGAGAAACACGTTATCTGGTGTATTGACCACTCCACAGTGCGTTTGATATGCAAAACCGGCGATATCTTGGTTTTCGTCGGGTTTCAAGCTGAGATATGCATTTTCTGCGATAATCTTGGTGAGACTTCTGTCAGAAGTTTGCAGAATCATCTAGATCGCTCGTTTCGATCTATTTAATGCGAAAAAACAAGTTTTCTGGTGTTTTGACCACTCCACAGTGCGTTTGATATGTAGAGCCGCCGATAACTTGGTTTTCGTGGGGTTTCCAGCTGAAATATGCATTTTCTGCGATAATATTGGTAAGACTTCAGTCAGAAGTATGCGGAAACATCGAGATCGCTCTTTTCGAGCTATTTAATGCGAGAAACACGTTATCTGGTGTATTGACCACTCCACAGTGCGTTTGATATGCGGAACCGGCGCCATCTTGATTTTCGTGAGGCTTCAAGCTGAGATATGCATTTTCTGCGATAATCTTGGTGAGTCTTCTGTCAGCAGTATGCAGAATCATCTAGATCACTCTTTTCGAGCTATTTAATGCGAGAACCACGTTATCTGGTGTATTGAACACTCCACAGTGCGTTTGATATGCAGAACCGGCGACATCTTGGTTTTCGTGGGTTTTCCAGCTGAAATATGCATTTTCTGCGATAATCTTGGTGAGACGTCTGTCCGAAGTATGCAGAATCATCGAGATCGCTCTTTTCGAGCTATTTAATGCGAGAAACACGTTATCTGGTGTTTTGACCACTCCACAGTGCGTTTGATATGCAGAACCGGCGATATCTTGATTTTCGTGGTGTTTCCAGCTGAGATATGCATTTTCTCCTATAATCTTAGTGAGTATTCTGCCAGCAGTATGCAGAATCATCTAGATCACTCTTTTCGAGCTATTTAATGCGAGAACCACGTTATCTGGTGTATTGACCACTCCACAGTGCGTTTGATATGCAGAACCGGCGCCATCTTGATTTTCGTGAGGTTTCAAGCTGAGATATGCATTTTCTGCGATAATATTGGTGAGACTTCAGTCAGAAGTATGCAGAATCTTCTAGATCGCTCGTTTCGAGATATTTAATGCGAGAAACACGTTATCTGGTGTAATGACAACTCCACAGTGCGTTTGATATGCAAAACCGGCGATATCTTGGTTTTCGTCGGGTTTCAAGCTGAGATATGCATTTTCAACGATAATCTTGGTGAGATTTCACTCAGAAGTATGCAGAATCATCTCGATCGCTCGTTTCGAGCTATTTAATGCGAGAAACACGTTATCTGGTGTTTTGACCACTCCACAGTGCGTTTGATATGCAGAACCGGCGACATCTTGGTTTTCGTGGGGATTCCAGCTGAAATATGCATTTTCTGCGATAATCTTGGTGTTTCATCTATGAGAAGTATGCAGAAACATCGAGATCGCTCTTTTCGAGCTAGTTAATGCGAGAAACACGTTTTCTGGTGTTTTCACCACCCCACAGTGCGTTTGATATGCAGAACCGGCGACATCTTGGATTTCGTCGGGTTTCAAGTTGAGATACGCATTTTCTGCGATAATCTTGGTGAGTCTTCTGTCAGCAGTATGCAGAATCATCTAGATCGCTCTTTTCGAGCTATTTAATGCGACAAAATCGTTATCTGGTGTATTGACCACTCCACAGTGATTTGATATGTAGAGCCGCCGATAACTTGGTTTTCGTGGGGTTTCCAGCTGAGATATGCATTTTCTGCGATAAACCTGGTGAGTCTTCTGTCAGAAGTATGCAGAATCACCGAGATCGCTCTATTCGCGCTATTTAATGCGAGAAACACGTTATCTGGTGTTTTCACCACTCCACATTGCGCCTGACATGCAGAACCGGCGACATCTTGGTTTTCGTGGGGTTTCCAGCTGAAATATGCATTTTCTGCTATAATCTTGGTGAGTCTTCTGTCAGAAGTATGCAGAATCATGTAGATCGTTCGTTTCGAGCTATTTAATGCGAAAAAACAAGTTTTCTGGTGTTTTGACCATTCCACAGTGCGTTTGATATGTAGAGCCGCCGATAACTTGGTTTTCGTGGGGTTTCCAGCTGAAATATGCATTTTCTGTGATAATCTTGGTGAGACCTCTGTCAGAAGTATGCAGTATCATCGAGATCGCTCTATTCGAGCTGTTTAATGCGAGAAACACGTTATCTGGTGTATTGACCACTCCACAGTGCGTATGATATGCAGAACCGGCGCCATCTTGATTTTCGTGAGGTTTCAAGCTGAGATATGCATTTTCTGCGATAATATTGGTGAGACTTCAGTCAGAAGTATGCAGAATCATCTAGATCGCTCGTTTCGAGCTATTTAATGCGAGAAACTCGTTTTCTGGTGTATTCACCACTCCACAGTGCGTTTGATATGCAGAACCGGCGATATCTTGATTTTCGTGGTGTTTCCAGCTGAGATATGCATTTTCTGCGATAATCTTGGTGAGTCTTCTGTCAGAAGTATGCAGAATCATCTAGATCGCTTATTTCGAGCTATTTAATGCGAGAAACACGTTTTCTGGTGTATTCACCACTCCACAGTGCGTTAGATATGCAGAACCGGCGGCATCTTGGATTTCGTCGGGGTTCATATTGAGATATGCATTTTCTACGATAATCTTGGCGAGACTTCTGTCAGAAGTATGAGGAATCATCGAGATCGCTCTTTTCGAGCTATTTAATGCGAGAAACTCGTTTTCTGGTGTATTCACCACTCCACAGTACGTTTGACATGCAGAACCGGCGAAATCTTGCTTTTCGTGGGTTTTCAAGCTGAGATATGCTTTTTCTGCGATAATCATGGTGAGACTTCTGTCAGAAGTATGCAGATTCTTCGAGAACGCTGTTTTCGAGCTACATAATGCGAGAAACACGTTATCTGGTGTTTTCACCACTCCACAGTGCGTTTGATATGCAGAACCAGCGACATCTTGGCTTTCGTCGGGTATCAAGCTGAGATATGCATTTTCAACGATAATCTTGGTGAGACTTCTGTCAGAAGTATGCAGAATCATCGGGATCGCTCTTTTCGAGCTATTTAATGCGAGAAACACGTTGTCTGGTTGTTTGCACGACTCCACAGTGCGTTTGATATGCAGAACCGGCGACATCTTGATTTTCGTGATGTTTTCCAGCTGAGATATGGATTTTCTGCGATAATCTTGGTGAGACTTCAGTCAGAAGTATGCAGAATCATCTAGATCGCTCTTTTCAAGCTATTTAATGCGAAAAAACAAGTTTTCTGGTGTTTTCAACATTCCACAGTGCGTTTGATATGCAGAACCGGCGACATCTTGGATTTCGTCGGGTTTCAAGCTGAGATATGCATTTTCTACGATAATCTTGGTGAGACTTCTGTCAGAAGTATGCAGAATCTTCGAGATCGCTCTTTTCGAGCTATTTAATGCGAGAAACATGTTATCTGGTGTTTTCATCACTCCACAGGGCGTTTGATATGCAGAACCGGCGATATCTTGGTTTTCGTGGGGTTTCCAGCTGAGATATGCATTTTCTGCGATAATCTTGGTGAGACTTTAGTCAGAAGTATGCAGAATCATCTAGATCGCTCGTTTCGAGCTATTTAATGCGAAAAAACAAGTTTTCTGTTGTTTTGACCACTCCACAGTGCGTATGATATGTAGAGCCGCCGATAACTTGGTCTTCGCGGGGTTTCCAGCTGAAATATGCATTTTCTGCGATGATCTTGGTGTTTCATCTATGAGAAGTATGCAGAATGATCGAGAACGCTCTTTTCGAGTTAGCTAATGCGAGAAACACGTTTTCTGGTGTTTTCAACATTCCACAGTGCGTCTGATATGCAGAACCGACGATATCGTGGTTTTCGTGGTGTTTCCAGCTGAGATATGCATTTTCTGCGATAATCTTGGTGGGTCTTCTGTCAGCAGTATGCAGAATCATCTAGATCACTCTTTTCGAGCTACTTAATGCGAGAACCACGTTATCTGGTGTATTGACCACTCCCCAGTGCGTTTGATTTGCAGAACCGGCGACATCTTGGTTTTCGTGGGGTTTCCAGCTGAAATATGCATTTTCAACGATAATCTTGGTGAGATTTCAGTCAGAAGTATACAGAATTTTCTAGATCGCTCTTTTCGAGCTATTTAATGCGAGAAACACCTTATGTGGTGATTTCACCACTCCACAGTGCGTTTGATATGCAGAACCGACGACATCTTGACTTTCGTCGGGTATCAAGCTGAGATATGCATTTTCTGCGATAATCTTGGTGTTTCATCTATGAGAAGTATGCAGAATCATCGTGATCGCTCTTTTCCAGCTAGTTAATGCGAGAAACACGTTTTCTGGTGTTTTCACCACTCCACAGTGCGTCTGATATGCAGAACCGGAGATAACTTGGTTTTCGTGAGGTTTCAAGCTGAGATATGCATTTTCTGCGATTATCTTGGTGAGACTTCTGTCAGAAGTATGCAGAATCATCGGGATCGCTGTTTTCGAGCTATTTAATTCGAGAAACACGTTGTCTGGTTGTTTTGACGACTCCACAGTGCGTTTTATATGCAGAACCGGCGACATCTTAATTTTCGTGATGTTTCAAGCTGAGATATGGATTTTCTGCGATAATCTTGGTGAGACTTCAGTCAGAAGTATGCAGAATCATCTAGATCGCTCTTTTCAAGCTATTTAATGCGAATAAACAAGTTTTCTAGTGTTTTCACGACACCACAGTGCGTTTGATATCCAGAACCGGCGACATCTAGATTTTCGTGAGATTTCAACCTGAGATATGCATTTTCGTCGATAATCTTGGTGAGTCTTCTGTCAGTAGTATGCAGAATCATCGGGACCCCTCTTTTCGAGCTATTTAATGCGAGAAACACGTTATCTGTTGTTTTCACCACTCCGCAGTGCGTTTGATATGCAGAACCGGCGACATCTTGATTTTCGTGAGATTTCAACCTGAGATATGCATTTTCTACGATAATCTTGGTGAGACTTCCGTCAGAAGTATGCAGAATCTTCGAGATCGCTCTTCTCGAGCTATTTAAAGCGAGAAACACGTTATCTGGTGTTTTCACGACACCACAGTGCGTTTGATATCCAGAACAGGCGACATCTTGAATTTCGTGAGATTTCAACCTGAGATATGCATTTTCGTCGATAATCTTGGTGAGACTTCTGTCAGAAGTATGCAGAATCTTCGAGAACGCTCTTTTCGAGCTACATAATGCGAGAAACACGTTATCTGGTGTTTTCACCACTCCACAGTGCGTTTGATATGCAGAACCGGCGACATCTTGGCTTTCGTCGGGTATCAAGCTGAGATATGCATTTTAAACGATAATCTTGGTGAGACTTCTGTCAGAAGTTTGCAGAATCATCTAGATCGCTGGTTTCGAGCTATTTAATGCGAAAAAACAAGTTTTCTGGTGTTTTGACCACTCCACAGTGCGTTTGATATGTAGAGCCGCCGATAACTTGGTTTTCGTGGGGTTTCCAGCTGAAATATGCATTTTCTGCGATAATATTGGTAAGACTTCAGTCAGAAGTATGCGGAAACATCGAGATCGCTCTTTTCGAGCTATTTAATGCGAGAAACACGTTATCTGGTGTATTGACCACTCCACAGTGCGTTTGAAATGCAGAACCGGCGCCATCTTGATTTTCGTGAGGTTTCAAGCTGAGATATGCATTTTCTGCGATAATATTGGTGAGACTTCAGTAAGAAGTATACAGAATCTTCTAGATCGCTCGTTTCGAGCTATTTAATGCGAGAAACACGTTATCTGGTGTATTGACCACTCCACAGTGCGTTTGATATGCAAAACCGGCGATATCTTGGTTTTCGTCGGGTTTCAAGCTGAGATATGCATTTTCTGCGATAATCTTGGTGAGATTTCACTCAGAAGTATGCAGAATCATCTCGATCGCTCGTTTCGAGCTATTTAATGCGAGAAACACGTTATCTGGTGTTTTGACCACTCCACAGTGCGTTTGATATGCAGAACCGGCGACATCTTGGTTTTCGTGGGGATTCCAGCTGAAATATGCATTTTCTGCGATAATCTTGGTGTTTCATCTATGAGAAGTATGCAGAAACATCGAGATCGCTCTTTTCGAGCTAGTTAATGCGAGAAACACGTTTTCTGGTGTTTTCACCACCCCACAGTGCGTTTGATATGCAGAACCGGCGACATCTTGGATTTCGTCGGGTTTCAAGTTGAGATACGCATTTTCTGCGATAATCTTGGTGAGTCTTCTGTCAGCAGTATGCAGAATCATCTAGATCGCTCTTTTCGAGCTATTTAATGCGACAAAATCGTTATCTGGTGTATTGACCACTCCACAGTGATTTGATATGTAGAGCCGCCGATAACTTGGTTTTCGTGGGGTTTCCAGCTGAGATATGCATTTTCTGCGATAAACCTGGTGAGTCTTCTGTCAGAAGTATGCAGAATCACCGAGATCGCTCTATTCGCGCTATTTAATGCGAGAAACACGTTATCTGGTGTTTTCACCACTCCACATTGCGCCTGACATGCAGAACCGGCGACATCTTGGTTTTCGTGGGGTTTCCAGCTGAAATATGCATTTTCTGCTATAATCTTGGTGAGTCTTCTGTCAGAAGTATGCAGAATCATGTAGATCGTTCGTTTCGAGCTATTTAATGCGAAAAAACAAGTTTTCTGGTGTTTTGACCATTCCACAGTGCGTTTGATATGTAGAGCCGCCGATAACTTGGTTTTCGTGGGGTTTCCAGCTGAAATATGCATTTTCTGTGATAATCTTGGTGAGACCTCGGTCAGAAGTATGCAGTATCATCGAGATCGCTCTATTCGAGCTGTTTAATGCGAGAAACACGTTATCTGGTGTATTGACCACTCCACAGTGCGTTTGATATGCAGAACCGGCGCCATCTTGATTTTCGTGAGGTTTCAAGCTGAGATATGCATTTTCTGCGATAATATTGGTGAGACTTCAGTCAGAAGTATGCAGAATCTTCTAGATCGCTCGTTTCGAGCTATTTAATGCGAGAACCACGTTATCTGGTGTATTGAACACTCCACAGTGCGTTTGATATGTAGAGCCGCCGATAACTTGGTTTTCGTGGGGTTTCCAGCTGAAATATGCATTTTCTGCGATAATCTTGGTGAGTACTCTGTCAGAAGTATGCAGAATCATCGAGATCGCTCTATTCGAGCTATTTAATGCGAGAAACACGTTATCTGGTGTATTGACCACTCCACAGTGCGTTTGATATGCAAAACCGGCGATATCTTGGTTTTCGTCGGGTTTCAAGCTGAGATATGCATTTTCAACGATAATCTTGGTGAGATTTCAGTCAGAAGTATGCAGAATCATCTAGATCGCTCGTTTCGAGCTATTTAATGCGAAAAAACAAGTTTTCTGGTGTTTTCAACATTCCACAGTACGTTTGATATGCAGAACCGGCGATATCTTGATTTTCGTGGGGTTTCCAGCTGAAATATGCATTTTCTGCGATAATCTTGGTGAGACGTCTGTCCGAAGTATGTAGAATCATCGAGATCGCTCTTTTCGAACTATTTAATGCGACAAACACGTTATCTGGTGTTTTGACCACTCCACAGTGTGTTTGATATGCAGAACCGGCGATATCTTGATTTTCGTGGTGTTTCCAGCTGATATATGCATTTTCTGCGATAATCTTGGTGAGTCTTCTGCCAGCAGTATGCAGAATCATCGAGATCGCTCTTTTCGAGCTATTTAATGCGAGAAACACGTTATCTGGTGTATTGACCACTCCACAGTGCGTTTGATATGCAAAACCGGCGATATCTTGGTTTTCGTCGGGTTTCCAGCTGAGATATGCATTTTCTGCGATAATCTTGGTGAGTCTTCTGTCAGTAGTATGCAGAATCATCTAGATTACTCTTTTCGAGCTATTTAATGCGAGAACCACGTTATCTGGTGTATTGAACACTCCACAGTGCGTTTGATATGCAGAACCGGCGACATCTTGGTTTTCGTGGGGTTTCCATCTGAAATATGCATTTTCTGCGATAATCTTGGTGAGACGTCTCTCCGAAGTATGTAGAATCATCGAGATCGCTCTTTTCGAGCTATTTAATGCGACAAACACGTTATCTGGTGTTTTGTCCACTCCACAGTGTGTTTGATATGCAGAACCGGCGATATCTTGATTTTCGTGGTGTTTCCAGCTGATATATGCATTTTCTGCGATAATCTTGGTGAGTCTTCTGCCAGCAGTATGCAGAATCATCGAGATCGCTCTTTTCGAGCTATTTAATGCGAGAAACACGTTATCTGGTGTTTTGACCACTCCACAGTGCGTTTGATATGCAGAACCGGCGACATCTTGGTTTTCGTGGGGTTTCCAGCTGAAATCTGCATTTTCTGCGATAATCTTGGTGAGACGTCTGTCCGAAGTATGCAGAATCATCGAGATCGCTCTTTTCGAGCTATTTAATGCGAGAAACACGTTATCTGGTGTTTTGACCACTCCACAGTGCGTTTGATATGCAGAACCGGCGATATCTTGGTTTTCGTGGGGTTTCCAGCTGAAATATGCATTTTCTGCGATAATCTTGGTGTTTCATCTATGAGAAGTATGCAGAAACATCGAGATCGCTCTTTTCGAGCTAGTTAATGCGAGAAACACGTTTTCTGGTGTTTTGACCACTCCACAGTGCGTTTGATATGCAGAACCGGCGATATCTTGGTTTTCGTGGGGTTTCCAGCTGAAATATGCATTTTCTGCGATAATCTTGGTGAGTCTTCTGTCAGCAGTATGCAGAATCATCTAGATCGCTCTTTTCGAGCTATTTAATGCGACAAACACGTTATCTGGTGTATTGACCACTCCACAGTGATTTGATATGTAGAGCCGCCGATAACTTGGTTTTCGTGGGGTTTCCAGCTGAGATATGCATTTTCTGCGATAAACCTGGTGAGTCTTCTGTCAGAAGTATGCAGAATCACCGAGATCGCTCTATTCGAGCTATTTAATGCGAGAAACACGTTATCTGGTGTTTTCACCACTCCACATTGCGCCTGATATGCAGAACCGGCGACATCTTGGTTTTCGTGGGGTTTCCAGCTGAAATATGCATTTTCTGCGATAATCTTGGTGAGTCTTCTGTCAGAAGTATGCAGAATCATGTAGATCGTTCGTTTCGAGCTATTTAATGCGAAGAAACAAGTTTTCTGGTGTTTTGACCACTCCACAGTGCGTTTGATATGCAGAACCGGCGCCATCTTGATTTTCGTGAGGTATCAAGCTGAGATATGCATTTTCTGCGATAATATTGGTGAGACCTCAGTCAGAAGTATGCAGAATCTTCTAGATCGCTCGTTTCGAGCTATGTAATGCGAGAACCACGTTATCTGGTGTATTGAACACTCCACAGTGCGTTTGATATGCAGAACCGGCGACATCATGGATTTCGTCGGGGTTCAAGCTGAGATATGCATTTTCTGCGATAATCTTGGTGAGACTTCTGTCCGAAGTATGCAGAATCATCTAGATCGCTCGTTTCGAGCTATTTAATGCGAAAAAACAAGTTTTCTGGTGTTTTCAACATTCCACAG
The DNA here is from genome assembly GCA_951804975.1 of Anthophora plumipes. NCBI lineage: Eukaryota > Metazoa > Arthropoda > Insecta > Hymenoptera > Apidae > Anthophora > Anthophora plumipes. The sequence goes on from CATORF010000055.1 coordinate 109,106, forward strand.
TGCGTTTGATATGCGGAACCGGCGATATCTTGATTTTCGTGGTGTTTCCAGGCGAGATATGCATTTTCTGCGATAATCTTGGTGAGTCTTCTGTCAGCAGTATGCAGAATCATCTAGATCGCTCTTTTCGAGCTATTAAATGCGTGATACACGTTATCTAGTTGTTTTCACCACTCCACAGTGCGTTTTATATACAGAACCGGCGATATCTTGATTTTCGTGGTGTTTCCAGCTGATATATGCATTTTCTGCGATAATCTTGGTGAGTCTTCTGCCAGCAGTATGCAGAATCATCGATATCGCTCTTTTCGATCTATTTAATGCGAGAAACACGATATCTGGTGTTTTGACCACTCCACAGGGCGTTTGATATGCAGCATCGGGGATATCTTGGTTTTCGTGGGGTTTCCAGCTGAAATATGCATTTTCTGCGATAAACTTTGTGAGTCTTCTGTCAGAAGTATGCAGAATCATCTAGATCGCTCGTTTCGAGCTATTTAATGCGAAAAAACAAGTTTTCTGGTGTTTTCAACATTCCACAGTACGTTTGATATGCAGAACCGGCGATATCTTGATTTTCGTGGGGTTTCCAGCTGAAATATGCATTTTCTGCGATAAGCTTGGTGAGACGTCTATCCGAAGTATGTAGAATCATCGAGATCGCTCTTTTCGAGCTATTTAATGCGACAAACACGTTATCTGGTGTTTTGACCACTCCACAGTGTGTTTGATATGCAGAACCGGCGATATCTTGATTTTCGTGGTGTTTCCAGCTGATATATGCATTTTCTGCGATAATCTTGGTGAGTCTTCTGCCAGCAGTATGCAGAATCATCGAGATCGCTCTTTTCGAGCTATTTAATGCGAGAAACACGTTATCTGGTGTATTCACCACTCCACAGTGCGTTTGATATGCAAAACCGGCGATATCTTGGTTTTCGTCGGGTTTCCAGCTGAGATATGCATTTTCTGCGATAATCTTGGTGAGTCTTCTGTCAGCAGTATGCAGAATCATCTAGATCACTCTTTTCGAGCTATTTAATGCGAGAACCACGTTATCTGGTGTATTGAACACTCCACAGTGCGTTTGATATGCAGAACCGGCGATATCTTGGTTTTCGTGGGGTTTCCAGCTGAAATATGCATTTTCTGCGATAATCTTGGTGAGACGTCTGTCCGAAGTATGTAGAATCATCGAGATCGCTCTTTTCGAGCTATTTAATGCGACAAACACGTTATCTGGTGTATTGACCACTCCACAGTGATTTGATATGTAGAGCCGCCGATAACTTGGTTTTCGTGGGGTTTCCAGCTGAGATATGCATTTTCTGCGATAAACCTGGTGAGTCTTCTGTCAGAAGTATGCAGAATCACCGAGATCGCTCTATTCGAGCTATTTAATGCGAGAAACACGTTATCTGGTGTTTTCACCACTCCACATTGCGCCTGATATGCAGAACCGGCGACATCTTGGTTTTCGTGGGGTTTCCAGCTGAAATATGCATTTTCTGCGATAATCTTGGTGAGTCTTCTGTCAGAAGTATGCAGAATCATGTAGATCGTTCGTTTCGAGCTATTTAATGCGAAGAAACAAGTTTTCTGGTGTTTTGACCACTCCACAGTGCGTTTGATATGCAGAACCGGCGCCATCTTGATTTTCGTGAGGTATCAAGCTGAGATATGCATTTTCTGCGATAATATTGGTGAGACCTCAGTCAGAAGTATGCAGAATCTTCTAGATCGCTCGTTTCGAGCTATGTAATGCGAGAACCACGTTATCTGGTGTATTGAACACTCCACAGTGCGTTTGATATGCAGAACCGGCGACATCATGGATTTCGTCGGGGTTCAAGCTGAGATATGCATTTTCTGCGATAATCTTGGTGAGACTTCTGTCCGAAGTATGCAGAATCATCTAGATCGCTCGTTTCGAGCTATTTAATGCGAAAAAACAAGTTTTCTGGTGTTTTCAACATTCCACAGTGCGTTTGATATGCGGAACCGGCGATATCTTGATTTTCGTGGTGTTTCCAGGCGAGATATGCATTTTCTGCGATAATCTTGGTGAGACGTCTGTCCGAAGTATGTAGAATCATCGAGATCGCTCTTTTCGATCTATTTAATGCGAGAAACACGATATCTGGTGTTTTGACCACACCACAGGGCGTTTGATATGCAGCATCGGGGATATCTTGGTTTTCGTGGGGTTTCCAGCTGAAATATGCATTTTCTGCGATAAACTTTGTGAGTCTTCTGTCAGAAGTATGCAGAATCATCTAGATCGCTCGTTTCGAGCTATTTAATGCGAAAAAACAAGTTTTCTGGTGTTTTCAACATTCCACAGTACGTTTGATATGCAGAACCGGCGATATCTTGATTTTCGTGGGGTTTCCAGCTGAAATATGCATTTTCTGCGATAATCTTGGTGAGACGTCTGTCCGAAGTATGTAGAATCATCGAGATCGCTCTTTTCGAGCTATTTAATGCGACAAACACGTTATCTGGTGTTTTGACCACTCCACAGTGTGTTTGATATGCAGAACCGGCGATATCTTGATTTTCGTGGTGTTTCCAGCTGATATATGCATTTTCTGCGATAATCTTGGTGAGTCTTCTGCCAGCAGGATGCAGAATCATCGAGATCGCTCTTTTCGAGCTATTTAATGCGAGAAACACGTTATCTGGTGTATTCACCACTCCACAGTGCGTTTGATATGCAAAACCGGCGATATCTTGGTTTTCGTCGGGTTTCCAGCTGAGATATGCATTTTCTGCGATAATCTTGGTGAGTCTTCTGTCAGCAGTATGCAGAATCATCTAGATCACTCTTTTCGAGCTATTTAATGCGAGAACCACGTTATCTGGTGTATTGAACACTCCACAGTGCGTTTGATATGCAGAACCGGCGACATCTTGGTTTTCGTGGGGTTTCCAGCTGAAATATGCATTTTCTGCGATAATCTTGGTGAGACGTCTGTCCGAAGTATGTAGAATCATCGAGATCGCTCTTTTCGAGCTATTTAATGCGACAAACACGTTATCTGGTGTTTTGACCACTCCACAGTGTGTTTGATATGCAGAACCGGCGATATCTTGATTTTCGTGGTGTTTCCAGCTGATATATGCATTTTCTGCGATAATCTTGGTGAGTCTTCTGCCAGCAGTATGCAGAATCATCGAGATCGCTCTTTTCGAGCTATTTAATGCGAGAAACACGTTATCTGGTGTTTTGACAACTCCACAGTGCGTTTGATATGCAGAACCGGCGACATCTTGGTTTTCGTGGGGTTTCCAGCTGAAATATGCATTTTCTGCGATAATCTTGGTGAATCTTCTGTCAGAAGTATGCAGAATCATGTAGATCGTTCGTTTCGAGCTATTTAATGCGAAAAAACAAGTTTTCTGGTGTTTTGACCACTCCACAGTGCGTTTGATATGCAGAACCGGCGCCATCTTGATTTTCGTGAGGTATCAAGCTGAGATATGCATTTTCTGCGATAATATTGGTGAGACTTCAGTCAGAAGTATGCAGAATCTTCTAGATCGCTCGTTTCGAGCTATTTAATGCGAGAACCACGTTATCTGGTGTATTGAACACTCCACAGTGCGTTTGATATGCAGAACCGGCGACATCATGGATTTCGTCGGGGTTCAAGCTGAGATATGCATTTTCTGCGATAATCTTGGTGAGACTTCTGTCCGAAGTATGCAGAATCATCTAGATCGCTCGTTTCGAGCTATTTAATGCGAAAAAACCAGTTTTCTGGTGTTTTCAACATTCCACAGTGCGTTTGATATGCGGAACCGGCGATATCTTGATTTTCGTGGTGTTTCCAGGTGAGATATGCATTTTCTGCGATAATCTTGGTGAGTCTTCTGTCAGCAGTATGCAGAATCATCTAGATCGCTCTTTTCGAGCTATTAAATGCGAGATACACGTTATCTAGTTGTTTTCACCACTCCACAGTGCGTTTTATATACAGAACTGGCGACATCTTGATTTTCGTGAGGTTTCAAGCTGACATATGCATTTTCTGCGATAATATTGGTGAGACTTCTGTCCGAAGTATGCAGAATCATCGATATCGCTCTTTTCGATCTATTTAATGCGAGAATCACGATATCTGGTGTTTTGACCACTCCACAGGGCGTTTGATATGCAGCATCGGGGATATCTTGGTTTTCGTGGGGTTTCCAGCTGAAATATGCATTTTCTGCGATAAACTTTGTGAGTCTTCTGTCAGAAGTATGCAGAATCATCGAGATCGCTCTATTCGAACTCTTTAAAGCGAGAAACACGTTATCTGGTGTTTTCACCATCCACATTGCGCCTGATATGCAGAACCGGCGACATCTTGGTTTTCGTGGGGTTTCCAGCTTAAATGTGCATTTTCTGCGATAATCTTGGTGAGTCTTCTGACAGAAGTATGCAGAATCATGTAGATCGTTCGTTTCGAGTTATTTAATGCGAAAAAACAAGTTTTCTGGTGTTTTGACCACTCCACAGTGCGTTTGATATGTAGAGCCGCCGATAACTTGGTTTTCGTGGGGTTTCCAGCTGAAATATGCATTTTCTGCGATAATCTTGGTGAGTCCTCTGTCAGAAGTATGCAGAATCATCGAGATCGCTCTATTCGAGCTATTTAATGCGAGAAACACGTTATCTGGTGTATTGACCACTCCACAGTGCGTTTGATATGCAAAACCGGCGATATCTTGGTTTTCGTCGGTTTTCAAGCTGAGATATGCATTTTCAACGATAATCTTGGTGAGACTTCTGTCAGAAGTATGCAGAATCATCGGGATCGCTCTTTTCGAGCTATTTAATGCGAGAAACACGTTGTCTGGTTGTTTTCACGACTCCACAGTGCGTTTGATATGCAGAACCGGCGACATCTTAATTTTCGTGATGTTTCAAGCTGAGATATGGATTTTCTGCGATAATCTTGGTGAGACTTCAGTCAGAGGTATGCAGAATCATCTAGATCGCTCTTTTCAAGCTATTTAATGCGAAAAAACAAGTTTTCTAGTGTTTTCAACATTCCACAGTGCGTTTGATATGCAGAACCGGCGACATCTTGGATTTCGTCGGGTTTCAAGCTGAGATATGCATTTTCTACAATAATCTTGGTGAGACTTCTGTCAGAAGTATGCAGAATCTTCGAGATCGCTCTTTTCGAGCTACTTAATGCGAGAAACACGATATCTGGTGTTTTCACCACTCCACAGTGCGTTTTATATACAGAACTGGCGACATCTTGATTTTCGTGAGGTTTCAAGCTGACATATGCATTTTCTGCGATAATATTGGTGAGACTTCTGTCCGAAGTATGCAGAATCATCGATATCGCTCTTTTCGATCTATTTAATGCGAGAATCACGATATCTGGTGTTTTGACCACTCCACAGGGCGTTTGATATGCAGCATCGGGGATATCTTGGTTTTCGTCGGTTTTCAAGCTGAGATATGCATTTTCAACGATAATCTTGGTGAGACTTCAGTCAGAAGTATGCAGAATCATCTAGATCGCTCGTTTCGAGCTATTTAATGCGAAAAAACAAGTTTTCTGGTGTTTTCAACATTCCACAGTGCGTTTGATATGCGGAACCGGCGATATCTTGATTTTCGTGGGGTTTCCAGCTGAAATATGCATTTTCTGCGATAATCTTGGTGAGACTTCTGTCAGAAGTATGCAGAATCATCTAGATCGCTCTTTTCGAGCTATTTAATGCGAGAAACACGTTGTCTGGTGTTTTCACAACTCCACAGTTGGATTGATATGCAGAACCGGCGATATCTGGGTTTTCGTGGGGTTTCAAGCTGAGATATGCATTTTTTACGATAATCTTGGTGAGACTTCTGTCCGAAGTATGCTTAATCATCGAGATCGCTCGTTTCGAGCTGTTTAATGCGAGAAACACGATATCTGGAGTTTTCACCACTCCACAGTGCGTATGATATGCAGAACCGGCGAAATCTTGGTTTTCGTAGGGTTTCAAGCTGAGATATGCATTTTCTGCGATAATCTTGGTGAGACTTCTGTCCGAAGTATGCTGAATCATCGAGATCGCTCTTTTCGAGCTAGTTAGTGCGAGAAACACGTTGTCTGGTGTTTTCACAACTCCACAGTTGGATTGATATGCAGAACCGGCGATATCTGGGTTTTCGTGGGGTTTCAAGCTGAGATATGCATTTTCTGCGATAATCTTGGTGAGACTTCAGTCAGAAGTATGCAGAATCATCGAGATCCTTCTTTTCGAGCTATTTAATGCGAGAAAAACGTTATCTGGTGTTTTCACCACTCGACAGTGCGATTGACATGCAGAACCAGCGATATCTTGGTTTTCGTGGGGTTTCAAGCTGAGATATGCATTTTCTGCGATAATCTTGGTGAGACTTCTGTCCGAAGTATACAGAATCATCGAGATCGCTCTTTTCGAGCTATTTAATGCGGGAAACACGTTATCTGGTGTTTTGACCACTCCACAGTGCGTTTGATATGTAGAACCGCCGATAACGTGGTTTTCGTGGGGTTTCCAGCTGATATATGCATTTTCTGCGATAATCTTGGTGTTTCATTTATGAGAAGTATGCAGAATCATCGAGAACGCTCTTTTCGAGCTACTTAATGCGAGAAACACGTTTTCTGGTTTTTTCACCACTCCACAGTGCGTCTGAAATGCATAACCAGCGATATCTTGGTTTTCGTGGGGTTTCAAGCTGAGATATGCATTTTTTACGATAATCTTGGTGAGACTTCTGTCCGAAGTATGCAGAATCATCGAGATCGCTCTATTCGAGCTATTTAATGCGGCAAACACGTTATCTGGTGCTTTCTGCACTCCACAGTGCGTTTGATATGCAGAACCAGCGATATCTTGGTTTTCGTGGGGTTTCAAGCTGAGATATGCATTTTTTACGATAATCTTGGTGAGACTTCTGTCCGAAGTATGCTTAATCATCGAGATCCCTCGTTTCGAGCTACTTAATGCGAGAAACACGTTATCTGGTGTTTTCACCACTCCACAGTGCGTCTGATATGCAGAACTGGCGATATCTTGGTTTTGGTGGGGTTTCAAGCTGAGATATGCATTTTCTGCGATAAGCTTGGTGAGACTTCTGTCCGAAGTATGCTGAAACATCGAGATCCTTCTTTTCGAGCTCTTTAATGCGAGAAACATGTTATCTGGTGTTTTCACCTCTCCACAGTGCGTTTGATATGCAGAACCGGCGACATCTTGGCTTTCGTCGGGTATCAACCTGAGATATGCATTTTCTGCGATAATCTTGGTGAGACTTCAGTCAGAAGTATGCAGAATCATCGAGATCCTTCTTTTCGAGCTATTTAATGCGAGAAAAACGTTATCTGGTGTTTTCACCACTCGACAGTGCGTTTGACATGCAGAACCAGCGATATCTTGGTTTTCGTGGGGTTTCAAGCTGAGATATGCATTTTCTGCGATAATCTTGGTGAGACTTCTGTCCGAAGTATACAGAATCATCGAGATCGCTCTTTTCGAGCTATTTAATGCGGGAAACACGTTATCTGGTGTTATGACCACTCCACAGTGCGTTTGATATGTAGAACCGCCGATAACGTGGTTTTCGTGGGGTTTCCAGCTGATATATGCATTTTCTGCGATAATCTTGGTGTTTCATCTATGAAAAGTATGCACAATCATCGAGAACGCTCTTTTCGAGCTACTTAATGCGAGAAACACGTTTTCTGGTTTTTTCACCACTTCACAGTGCGTCTGAAATGCATAACCAGCGATATATTGGTTTTCGTGGGGTTTCAAGCTGAGATATGCATTTTTTACGATAATCTTGGTGAGACTTCTGTCCGAAGTATGCAGAATCATCGAGATCGCTCTATTCGAGCTATTTAATGCGGCAAACACGTTATCTGGTGCTTTCTGCACTCCACAGTGCGTTTGATATGCAGAACCAGCGATATCTTGGTTTTCGTGGGGTTTCAAGCTGAGATATGCATTTTTTACGATAATCTTGGTGAGACTTCTGTCCGAAGTATGCTTAATCATCGAGATCCCTCGTTTCGAGCTACTTAATGCGAGAAACACGTTATCTGGTGTTTTCACCACTCCACAGTGCGTCTGATATGCAGAACTGGCGATATCTTGGTTTTGGTGGGGTTTCAAGCTGAGATATGCATTTTCTGCGATAAGCTTGGTGAGACTTCTGTCCGAAGTATGCTGAAACATCGAAATCGCTCTATTCGAGCTATTTAATACGGCAAACACGTTATCTGGTGCATTCAGCACTCCACAGTGCGTTTGATATGCAGATCCAGCGATATCTTGGTTTTCGTGGGGTTTCAAGCTGAGATATGCATTTTTTACGATAATCTTGGTGAGACTCCTGTCCGAAGTATGCTTAATCATCGAGATCGCTCGTTTCGAGCTATTTAATGCGAGAAACACGTTATCTGGTGTTTTCACCACTCCACAGTGCGTATGATATGCAGAACCGGCGATATCTTGGTTTTCGTGGGGTTTCAAGCTGAGATATGCATTTTCTGCGATAATCTTGGTGAGACTTCTGTCCGAAGTATGCAGAATCATCGAGTACGCTCTTTTCGAGCTGTTTAATGCGACAAACACGTTATCGGGTGTTTTCACCACTCCACAGTGCGTTTGATATGCAGAACCGGCGACACCTTGGCTTTCGTCGGGTATCAAGCTGGGATATGCATTTTCTACGATAATCTTGGTGAGACTTCTGTCAGAAGTATGCAGAATCATCTAGATCGCTCTTTTCGAGCTATTTAATGCGAGAAACACGTTGTCTGGTGTTTTCACAACTCCACAGTTGGATTGATATGCAGAACCGGCGATATCTGGGTTTTCGTGGGGTTTCAAGCTGAGATATGCATTTTTTACGATAATCTTGGTGAGACTTCTGTCCGAAGTATGCTTAATCATCGAGATCGCTCGTTTCGAGCTATTTAATGCGAGAAACACGATATCTGGAGTTTTCACCACTCCACAGTGCGTATGATATGCAGAACCGGCGAAATCTTGGTTTTCGTAGGGTTTCAAGCTGAGATATGCATTTTCTGCGATAATCTTGGTGAGACTTCTGTCCGAAGTATGCTGAATCATCGAGATCGCTCTTTTCGAGCTAGTTAGTGCGAGAAACACGTCGTCTGGTGTTTTCACAACTCCACAGTTGGATTGATATGCAGAACCGGCGATATCTGGGTTTTCGTGGGGTTTCAAGCTGAGATATGCATTTTCTGCGATAATCTTGGTGAGACTTCTGTCCGAAGTATACAGAATCATCGAGATCGCTCTTTTCGAGCTATTTAATGCGAGAAAAACGTTATCTGGTGTTTTCACCACTCGACAGTGCGTTTGACATGCAGAACCGCCGATAACGTGGTTTTCGTGGGGTTTCCAGCTGATATATGCATTTTCTGCGATAATCTTGGTGTTTCATCTATGAGAAGTATGCAGAATCATCGAGAACGCTCTTTTCGAGCTACTTAATGCGAGAAACACGTTTTCTGGTTTTTTCACCACTCCACAGTGCGTCTGAAATGCATAACCAGCGATATCTTGGTTTTCGTGGGGTTTCAAGCTGAGATATGCATTTTTTACGATAATCTTGGTGAGACTTCTGTCCGAAGTATGCAGAATCATCGAGATCGCTCTATTCGAGCTATTTAATGCGGCAAACACGTTATCTGGTGCTTTCTGCACTCCACAGTGCGTTTGATATGCAGAACCAGCGATATCTTGGTTTTGGTGGGGTTTCAAGCTGAGATATGCATTTTCTGCGATAAGCTTGGTGAGACTTCTGTCCGAAGTATGCTGAAACATCGAGATCGCTCTATTCGAGCTATTTAATACGGCAAACACGTTATCTGGTGCATTCAGCACTCCACAGTGCGTTTGATATGCAGATCCAGCGATATCTTGGTTTTCGTGGGGTTTCAAGCTGAGATATGCATTTTTTACGATAATCTTGGTGAGACTCCTGTCCGAAGTATGCTTAATCATCGAGATCGCTCGTTTCGAGCTATTTAATGCGAGAAACACGTTATCTGGTGTTTTCACCACTCCACAGTGCGTATGATATGCAGAACCGGCGATATCTTGGTTTTCGTGGGGTTTCAAGCTGAGATATGCATTTTCTGCGATAATCTTGGTGAGACTTCTGTCCGAAGTATGCAGAATCATCGAGTACGCTCTTTTCGAGCTGTTTAATGCGACAAACACGTTATCTGGTGTTTTCACCACTCCACAGTGCGTTTGATATGCAGAACCGGCGACACCTTGGCTTTCGTCGGGTATCAAGCTGGGATATGCATTTTCTACGATAATCTTGGTGAGACTTCTGTCAGAAGTATGCAGAATCATCTAGATCGCTCTTTTCGAGCTATTTAATGCGAGAAACACGTTGTCTGGTGTTTTCACAACTCCACAGTTGGATTGATATGCAGAACCGGCGATATCTGGGTTTTGGTGGGGTTTCAAGCTGAGATATGCATTTTTTACGATAATCTTGGTGAGACTTCTGTCCGAAGTATGCTTAATCATCGAGATCGCTCGTTTCGAGCTATTTAATGCGAGAAACACGATATCTGGAGTTTTCACCACTCCACAGTGCGTATGATATGCAGAACCGGCGAAATCTTGGTTTTCGTAGGGTTTCAAGCTGAGATATGCATTTTCTGCGATAATCTTGGTGAGACTCCTGTCCGAAGTATGCTGAATCATCGAGATCGCTCTTTTCGAGCTAGTTAGTGCGAGAAACACGTTGTCTGGTGTTTTCACAACTCCACAGTTGGATTGATATGCAGAACAGGCGATATCTGGGTTTTCGTGGGGTTTCAAACTGAGATATGCATTTTCTGCGATAATCTTGGTGAGACTTCAGCCAGAAGTATGCAGAATCATCGAGATCCTTCTTTTCGAGCTATTTAATGCGAGAAAAACGTTATCTGGTGTTTTCACCACTCGACAGTGCGTTTGACATGCAGAACCAGCGATATCTTGGTTTTCGTGGGGTTTCAAGCTGACATATGCATTTTCTGCGATAATCTTGGTGAGACTTCTGTCCGAAGTATACAGAATCATCGAGATCGCTCTTTTCGAGCTATTTAATGCGGGAAACACGTTATCTGGTGTTTTGACCACTCCACAGTGCGTTTGATATGTAGAACCGCCGATAACGTGGTTTTCGTGGGGTTTCCAGCTGATATATGCATTTTCTGCGATAATCTTGGTGTTTCATCTATGAGAAGTATGCAGAATCATCGAGAACGCTCTTTTCGAGCTACTTAATGCGAGAAACACGTTTTCTGGTTTTTTCACCACTCCACAGTGCGTCTGAAATGCATAACCAGCGATATCTTGGTTTTCGTGGGGTTTCAAGCTGAGATATGCATTTTTTACGATAATCTTGGTGAGACTTCTGTCCGAAGTATGCAGAATCATCGAGATCGCTCTATTCGAGCTATTTAATGCGGCAAACACGTTATCTGGTGCTTTCTGCACTCCACAGTGCGTTTGATATGCAGAACCAGCGATATCTTGGTTTTCGTGGGGTTTCAAGCTGAGATATGCATTTTTTACGATAATCTTGGTGAGACTTCTGTCCGAAGTATGCTTAATCATCGAGATCCCTCGTTTCGAGCTACTTAATGCGAGAAACACGTTATCTGGTGTTTTCACCACTCCACAGTGCGTCTGATATGCAGAACTGGCGATATCTTGGTTTTGGTGGGGTTTCAAGCTGAGATATGCATTTTCTGCGATAAGCTTGGTGAGACTTCTGTCCGAAGTATGCTGAAACATCGAGATCGCTCTATTCGAGCTATTTAATGCGGCAAACACGTTATCTGGTGCATTCAGCACTCCACAGTGCGTTTGATATGCAGATCCAGCGATATCTTGGTTTTCGTGGGGTTTCAAGCTGAGATATGCATTTTTTACGATAATCTTGGTGAGACTCCTGTCCGAAGTATGCTTAATCATCGAGATCGCTCGTTTCGAGCTATTTAATGCGAGAAACACGTTATCTGGTGTTTTCACCACTCCACAGTGCGTATGATATGCAGAACCGGCGATATCTTGGTTTTCGTGGGGTTTCAAGCTGAGATATGCATTTTCTGCGATAATCTTGGTGAGACTTCTGTCCGAAGTATGCAGAATCATCGAGTACGCTCTTTTCGAGCTGTTTAATGCGACAAACACGTTATCTGGTGTTTTCACCACTCCACAGTGCGTTTGATATGCAGAACCGGCGACACCTTGGCTTTCGTCGGGTATCAAGCTGGGATATGCATTTTCTACGATAATCTTGGTGAGACTTCTGTCAGAAGTATGCAGAATCATCTAGATCGCTCTTTTCGAGCTATTTAATGCGAGAAACACGTTGTCTGGTGTTTTCACAACTCCACAGTTGGATTGATATGCAGAACCGGCGATATCTGGGTTTTGGTGGGGTTTCAAGCTGAGATATGCATTTTTTACGATAATCTTGGTGAGACTTCTGTCCGAAGTATGCTTAATCATCGAGATCGCTCGTTTCGAGCTATTTAATGCGAGAAACACGATATCTGGAGTTTTCACCACTCCACAGTGCGTATGATATGCAGAACCGGCGAAATCTTGGTTTTCGTAGGGTTTCAAGCTGAGATATGCATTTTCTGCGATAATCTTGGTGAGACTCCTGTCCGAAGTATGCTGAATCATCGAGATCGCTCTTTTCGAGCTAGTTAGTGCGAGAAACACGTTGTCTGGTGTTTTCACAACTCCACAGTTGGATTGATATGCAGAACGGGCGATATCTGGGTTTTCGTGGGGTTTCAAACTGAGATATGCATTTTCTGCGATAATCTTGGTGAGACTTCAGTCAGAAGTATGCAGAATCATCGAGATCCTTCTTTTCGAGCTATTTAATGCGAGAAAAACGTTATCTGGTGTTTTCACCACTCGACAGTGCGTTTGACATGCAGAACCAGCGATATCTTGGTTTTCGTGGGGTTTCAAGCTGACATATGCATTTTCTGCGATAATCTTGGTGAGACTTCTGTCCGAAGTATACAGAATCATCGAGATCGCTCTTTTCGAGCTATTTAATGCGGGAAACACGTTATCTGGTGTTTTGACCACTCCACAGTGCGTTTGATATGTAGAACCGCCGATAACGTGGTTTTCGTGGGGTTTCCAGCTGATATATGCATTTTCTGCGATAATCTTGGTGTTTCATCTATGAGAAGTATGCAGAATCATCGAGAACGCTCTTTTCGAGCTACTTAATGCGAGAAACACGTTTTCTGGTTTTTTCACCACTCCACAGTGCGTCTGAAATGCATAACCAGCGATATCTTGGTTTTCGTGGGGTTTCAAGCTGAGATATGCATTTTTTACGATAATCTTGGTGAGACTTCTGTCCGAAGTATGCAGAATCATCGAGATCGCTCTATTCGAGCTATTTAATGCGGCAAACACGTTATCTGGTGCTTTCTGCACTCCACAGTGCGTTTGATATGCAGAACCAGCGATATCTTGGTTTTCGTGGGGTTTCAAGCTGAGATATGCATTTTTTACGATAATCTTGGTGAGACTTCTGTCCGAAGTATGCTTAATCATCGAGATCCCTCGTTTCGAGCTACTTAATGCGAGAAACACGTTATCTGGTGTTTTCACCACTCCACAGTGCGTCTGATATGCAGAACTGGCGATATCTTGGTTTTGGTGGGGTTTCAAGCTGAGATATGCATTTTCTGCGATAAGCTTGGTGAGACTTCTGTCCGAAGTATGCTGAAACATCGAGATCGCTCTATTCGAGCTATTTAATGCGGCAAACACGTTATCTGGTGCATTCAGCACTCCACAGTGCGTTTGATATGCAGATCCAGCGATATCTTGGTTTTCGTGGGGTTTCAAGCTGAGATATGCATTTTTTACGATAATCTTGGTGAGACTCCTGTCCGAAGTATGCTTAATCATCGAGATCGCTCGTTTCGAGCTATTTAATGCGAGAAACACGTTATCTGGTGTTTTCACCACTCCACAGTGCGCATGATATGCAGAACCGGCGATATCTTGGTTTTCGTGGGGTTTCAAGCTGAGATATGCATTTTCTGCGATAATCTTGGTGAGACTTCTGTCCGAAGTATGCTGAATCATCGAGATCGCTCTTTTCGAGCTAGTTAGTGCGAGAAACACGTTGTCTGGTGTTTTCACAACTCCACAGTTGGATTGATTTGCAGAACCGGCGATATCTGGGTTTTCGTGGGGTTTCAAGCTGAGATATGCATTTTCTGCGATAATCTTGGTGAGACTTCAGTCCGAAGTATGCTTAATCATCGAGATCGCTCGTTTCGAGCTATTTAATGCGAGAAACACGTTATCTGGTGTTTTCACCACTCCACAGTGCGTATGATATGCAGAACCGGCGATATCTTGGTTTTCGTGGGGTTTCAAGCTGAGATATGCATTTTCTGCGATAATCTTGGTGAGACTTCTGTCCGAAGTATGCAGAATCATCGAGTACGCTCTTTTCGAGCTGTTTAATGCGACAAACACGTTATCTGGTGTTTTCACCACTCCACAGTGCGTTTGATATGCAGAACCGGCGACACCTTGGCTTTCGTCGGGTATCAAGCTGGGATATGCATTTTCTACGATAATCTTGGTGAGACTTCTGTCCGAAGTATGCAGAATCATCGAGATCGCTCTATTCGAGCTATTTAATGCGGCAAACACGTTATCTGGTGCTTTCTGCACTCCACAGTGCGTTTGATATGCAGAACCAGCGATATCTTGGTTTTGGTGGGGTTTCAAGCTGAGATATGCATTTTCTGCGATAAGCTTGGTGAGACTTCTGTCCGAAGTATGCTGAAACATCGAGATCGCTCTATTCGAGCTATTAAATACGGCAAACACGTTATCTGGTGCATTCAGCACTCCACAGTGCGTTTGATATGCAGATCCAGCGATATCTTGGTTTTCGTGGGGTTTCAAGCTGAGATATGCATTTTTTACGATAATCTTGGTGAGACTCCTGTCCGAAGTATGCTTAATCATCGAGATCGCTCGTTTCGAGCTATTTAATGCGAGAAACACGTTATCTGGTGTTTTCACCACTCCACAGTGCGTATGATATGCAGAACCGGCGATATCTTGGTTTTCGTGGGGTTTCAAGCTGAGATATGCATTTTCTGCGATAATCTTGGTGAGACTTCTGTCCGAAGTATGCAGAATCATCGAGTACGCTCTTTTCGAGCTGTTTAATGCGACAAACACGTTATCTGGTGTTTTCACCACTCCACAGTGCGTTTGATATGCAGAACCGGCGACACCTTGGCTTTCGTCGGGTATCAAGCTGGGATATGCATTTTCTACGATAATCTTGGTGAGACTTCTGTCAGAAGTATGCAGAATCATCTAGATCGCTCTTTTCGAGCTATTTAATGCGAGAAACACGTTGTCTGGTGTTTTCACAACTCCACAGTTGGATTGATATGCAGAACCGGCGATATCTGGGTTTTGGTGGGGTTTCAAGCTGAGATATGCATTTTTTACGATAATCTTGGTGAGACTTCTGTCCGAAGTATGCTTAATCATCGAGATCGCTCGTTTCGAGCTATTTAATGCGAGAAACACGATATCTGGAGTTTTCACCACTCCACAGTGCGTATGATATGCAGAACCGGCGAAATCTTGGTTTTCGTAGGGTTTCAAGCTGAGATATGCATTTTCTGCGATAATCTTGGTGAGACTCCTGTCCGAAGTATGCTGAATCATCGAGATCGCTCTTTTCGAGCTAGTTAGTGCGAGAAACACGTTGTCTGGTGTTTTCACAACTCCACAGTTGGATTGATATGCAGAACAGGCGATATCTGGGTTTTCGTGGGGTTTCAAACTGAGATATGCATTTTCTGCGATAATCTTGGTGAGACTTCAGTCAGAAGTATGCAGAATCATCGAGATCCTTCTTTTCGAGCTATTTAATGCGAGAAAAACGTTATCTGGTGTTTTCACCACTCGACAGTGCGTTTGACATGCAGAACCAGCGATATCTTGGTTTTCGTGGGGTTTCAAGCTGACATATGCATTTTCTGCGATAATCTTGGTGAGACTTCTGTCCGAAGTATACAGAATCATCGAGATCGCTCTTTTCGAGCTATTTAATGCGGGAAACACGTTATCTGGTGTTTTGACCACTCCACAGTGCGTTTGATATGTAGAACCGCCGATAACGTGGTTTTCGTGGGGTTTCCAGCTGATATATGCATTTTCTGCGATAATCTTGGTGTTTCATCTATGAGAAGTATGCAGAATCATCGAGAACGCTCTTTTCGAGCTACTTAATGCGAGAAACACGTTTTCTGGTTTTTTCACCACTCCACAGTGCGTCTGAAATGCATAACCAGCGATATCTTGGTTTTCGTGGGGTTTCAAGCTGAGATATGCATTTTTTACGATAATCTTGGTGAGACTTCTGTCCGAAGTATGCAGAATCATCGAGATCGCTCTATTCGAGCTATTTAATGCGGCAAACACGTTATCTGGTGCTTTCTGCACTCCACAGTGCGTTTGATATGCAGAACCAGCGATATCTTGGTTTTCGTGGGGTTTCAAGCTGAGATATGCATTTTTTACGATAATCTTGGTGAGACTTCTGTCCGAAGTATGCTTAATCATCGAGATCCCTCGTTTCGAGCTACTTAATGCGAGAAACACGTTATCTGGTGTTTTCACCACTCCACAGTGCGTCTGATATGCAGAACTGGCGATATCTTGGTTTTGGTGGGGTTTCAAGCTGAGATATGCATTTTCTGCGATAAGCTTGGTGAGACTTCTGTCCGAAGTATGCTGAAACATCGAGATCGCTCTATTCGAGCTATTTAATGCGGCAAACACGTTATCTGGTGCATTCAGCACTCCACAGTGCGTTTGATATGCAGATCCAGCGATATCTTGGTTTTCGTGGGGTTTCAAGCTGAGATATGCATTTTTTACGATAATCTTGGTGAGACTCCTGTCCGAAGTATGCTTAATCATCGAGATCGCTCGTTTCGAGCTATTTAATGCGAGAAACACGTTATCTGGTGTTTTCACCACTCCACAGTGCGTATGATATGCAGAACCGGCGATATCTTGGTTTTCGTGGGGTTTCAAGCTGAGATATGCATTTTCTGCGATAATCTTGGTGAGACTTCTGTCCGAAGTATGCAGAATCATCGAGTACGCTCTTTTCGAGCTGTTTAATGCGACAAACACGTTATCTGGTGTTTTCACCACTCCACAGTGCGTTTGATATGCAGAACCGGCGACACCTTGGCTTTCGTCGGGTATCAAGCTGGGATATGCATTTTCTACGATAATCTTGGTGAGACTTCTGTCAGAAGTATGCAGAATCATCTAGATCGCTCTTTTCGAGCTATTTAATGCGAGAAACACGTTGTCTGGTGTTTTCACAACTCCACAGTTGGATTGATATGCAGAACCGGCGATATCTGGGTTTTGGTGGGGTTTCAAGCTGAGATATGCATTTTTTACGATAATCTTGGTGAGACTTCTGTCCGAAGTATGCTTAATCATCGAGATCGCTCGTTTCGAGCTATTTAATGCGAGAAACACGATATCTGGAGTTTTCACCACTCCACAGTGCGTATGATATGCAGAACCGGCGAAATCTTGGTTTTCGTAGGGTTTCAAGCTGAGATATGCATTTTCTGCGATAATCTTGGTGAGACTCCTGTCCGAAGTATGCTGAATCATCGAGATCGCTCTTTTCGAGCTAGTTAGTGCGAGAAACACGTTGTCTGGTGTTTTCACAACTCCACAGTTGGATTGATATGCAGAACGGGCGATATCTGGGTTTTCGTGGGGTTTCAAACTGAGATATGCATTTTCTGCGATAATCTTGGTGAGACTTCAGTCAGAAGTATGCAGAATCATCGAGATCCTTCTTTTCGAGCTATTTAATGCGAGAAAAACGTTATCTGGTGTTTTCACCACTCGACAGTGCGTTTGACATGCAGAACCAGCGATATCTTGGTTTTCGTGGGGTTTCAAGCTGACATATGCATTTTCTGCGATAATCTTGGTGAGACTTCTGTCCGAAGTATACAGAATCATCGAGATCGCTCTTTTCGAGCTATTTAATGCGGGAAACACGTTATCTGGTGTTTTGACCACTCCACAGTGCGTTTGATATGTAGAACCGCCGATAACGTGGTTTTCGTGGGGTTTCCAGCTGATATATGCATTTTCTGCGATAATCTTGGTGTTTCATCTATGAGAAGTATGCAGAATCATCGAGAACGCTCTTTTCGAGCTACTTAATGCGAGAAACACGTTTTCTGGTTTTTTCACCACTCCACAGTGCGTCTGAAATGCATAACCAGCGATATCTTGGTTTTCGTGGGGTTTCAAGCTGAGATATGCATTTTTTACGATAATCTTGGTGAGACTTCTGTCCGAAGTATGCAGAATCATCGAGATCGCTCTATTCGAGCTATTTAATGCGGCAAACACGTTATCTGGTGCTTTCTGCACTCCACAGTGCGTTTGATATGCAGAACCAGCGATATCTTGGTTTTCGTGGGGTTTCAAGCTGAGATATGCATTTTTTACGATAATCTTGGTGAGACTTCTGTCCGAAGTATGCTTAATCATCGAGATCCCTCGTTTCGAGCTACTTAATGCGAGAAACACGTTATCTGGTGTTTTCACCACTCCACAGTGCGTCTGATATGCAGAACTGGCGATATCTTGGTTTTGGTGGGGTTTCAAGCTGAGATATGCATTTTCTGCGATAAGCTTGGTGAGACTTCTGTCCGAAGTATGCTGAAACATCGAGATCGCTCTATTCGAGCTATTTAATGCGGCAAACACGTTATCTGGTGCATTCAGCACTCCACAGTGCGTTTGATATGCAGATCCAGCGATATCTTGGTTTTCGTGGGGTTTCAAGCTGAGATATGCATTTTTTACGATAATCTTGGTGAGACTCCTGTCCGAAGTATGCTTAATCATCGAGATCGCTCGTTTCGAGCTATTTAATGCGAGAAACACGTTATCTGGTGTTTTCACCACTCCACAGTGCGCATGATATGCAGAACCGGCGATATCTTGGTTTTCGTGGGGTTTCAAGCTGAGATATGCATTTTCTGCGATAATCTTGGTGAGACTTCTGTCCGAAGTATGCTGAATCATCGAGATCGCTCTTTTCGAGCTAGTTAGTGCGAGAAACACGTTGTCTGGTGTTTTCACAACTCCACAGTTGGATTGATTTGCAGAACCGGCGATATCTGGGTTTTCGTGGG
Source organism: Anthophora plumipes (assembly GCA_951804975.1). NCBI lineage: Eukaryota > Metazoa > Arthropoda > Insecta > Hymenoptera > Apidae > Anthophora > Anthophora plumipes. The sequence continues at coordinate 128,419 of CATORF010000055.1, forward strand.
GTTTCAAGCTGAGATATGCATTTTCTGCGATAATCTTGGTGAGACTTCAGTCCGAAGTATGCTTAATCATCGAGATCGCTCGTTTCGAGCTATTTAATGCGAGAAACACGTTATCTGGTGTTTTCACCACTCCACAGTGCGTATGATATGCAGAACCGGCGATATCTTGGTTTTCGTGGGGTTTCAAGCTGAGATATGCATTTTCTGCGATAATCTTGGTGAGACTTCTGTCCGAAGTATGCAGAATCATCGAGTACGCTCTTTTCGAGCTGTTTAATGCGACAAACACGTTATCTGGTGTTTTCACCACTCCACAGTGCGTTTGATATGCAGAACCGGCGACACCTTGGCTTTCGTCGGGTATCAAGCTGGGATATGCATTTTCTACGATAATCTTGGTGAGACTTCTGTCAGAAGTATGCAGAATCATCTAGATCGCTCTTTTCGAGCTATTTAATGCGAGAAACACGTTGTCTGGTGTTTTCACAACTCCACAGTTGGATTGATATGCAGAACCGGCGATATCTGGGTTTTGGTGGGGTTTCAAGCTGAGATATGCATTTTTTACGATAATCTTGGTGAGACTTCTGTCCGAAGTATGCTTAATCATCGAGATCGCTCGTTTCGAGCTACTTAATGCGAGAAACACGATATCTGGAGTTTTCACCACTCCACAGTGCGTATGATATGCAGAACCGGCGAAATCTTGGTTTTCGTAGGGTTTCAAGCTGAGATATGCATTTTGTGCGATAATCTTGGTGAGACTCCTGTCCGAAGTATGCTGAATCATCGAGATCGCTCTTTTCGAGCTAGTTAGTGCGAGAAACACGTTGTCTGGTGTTTTCACAACTCCACAGTTGGATTGATATGCAGAACCGGCGATATCTGGGTTTTCGTGGGGTTTCAAACTGAGATACGCATTTTCTGCGATAATCTTGGTGAGACTTCAGTCAGAAGTATGCAGAATCATCGAGATCCTTCTTTTCGAGCTATTTAATGCGAGAAAAACGTTATCTGGTGTTTTCACCACTCGACTGTGCGTTTGACATGCAGAACCAGCGATATCTTGGTTTTCGTGGGGTTTCAAGATGACATATGCATTTTCTGCGATAATCTTGGTGAGACTTCTGTCCGAAGTATACAGAATCATCGAGATCGCTCTTTTCGAGCTATTTAATGCGGGAAACACGTTATCTGGTGTTTTGACCACTCCACAGTGCGTTTGATATGTAGAACCGCCGATAACGTGGTTTTCGTGGGGTTTCCAGCTGATATATGCATTTTCTGCGATAATCTTGGTGTTTCATCTATGAGAAGTATGCAGAATCATCGAGAACGCTCTTTTCGAGCTACTTAATGCGAGAAACACGTTTTCTGGTTTTTTCACCACTCCACAGTGCGTCTGAAATGCATAACCAGCGATATCTTGGTTTTCGTGGGGTTTCAAGCTGAGATATGCATTTTTTACGATAATCTTGGTGAGACTTCTGTCCGAAGTATGCAGAATCATCGAGATCGCTCTATTCGAGCTATTTAATGCGGCAAACACGTTATCTGGTGCTTTCTGCACTCCACAGTGCGTTTGATATGCAGAACCAGCGATATCTTGGTTTTCGTGGGGTTTCAAGCTGAGATATGCATTTTTTACGATAATCTTGGTGAGACTTCTGTCCGAAGTATGCTTAATCATCGAGATCCCTCGTTTCGAGCTACTTAATGCGAGAAACACGTTATCTGGTGTTTTCACCACTCCACAGTGCGTCTGATATGCAGAACTGGCGATATCTTGGTTTTGGTGGGGTTTCAAGCTGAGATATGCATTTTCTGCGATAAGCTTGGTGAGACTTCTGTCCGAAGTATGCTGAAACATCGAGATCGCTCTATTCGAGCTATTTAATGCGGCAAACACGTTATCTGGTGCATTCAGCACTCCACAGTGCGTTTGATATGCAGATCCAGCGATATCTTGGTTTTCGTGGGGTTTCAAGCTGAGATATGCATTTTTTACGATAATCTTGGTGAGACTCCTGTCCGAAGTATGCTTAATCATCGAGATCGCTCGTTTCGAGCTATTTAATGCGAGAAGCACGTTATCTGGTGTTTTCACCACTGCACAGTGCGCATGATATGCAGAACCGGCGATATCTTGGTTTTCGTGGGGTTTCAAGCTGAGATATGCATTTTCTGCGATAATCTTGGTGAGACTTCTGTCCGAAGTATGCTGAAACATCGAGATCGCTCTTTTCGAGCTATTTAATGCGAGAAACTCGTTATCTGGTTGTTTTCACCACTCCACAGTGCGTTTGATATGCAGAACCGGCGTAATCTTGATTTTCGTGAGGTTTCAAGGTGAGATATGCATTTTCTGCGATAATCTTGGTGAGACTTCTGTCCGAAGTATGCAGAATCATCTAGATCGCTCTTTTCGAGCTATTTAATGCGAGAAACACGTTGTCTGGTGTTTTCACAACTCCACAGTTGGATTGATATGCAGAACCGGCGATATCTGGGTTTTCGTGGGGTTTCAAGCTGAGATATGCATTTTTTACGATAATCTTGGTGAGACTTCTGTCCGAAGTATGCTTAATCATCGAGATCGCTCGTTTCGAGCTATTTAATGCGAGAAACACGATATCTGGAGTTTTCACCACTCCACAGTGCGTATGATATGCAGAACCGGCGAAATCTTGGTTTTCGTAGGGTTTCAAGCTGAGATATGCATTTTCTGCGATAATCTTGGTGAGCCTTCTGTCCGAAGTATGCTGAATCATCGAGATCGCTCTTTTCGAGCTAGTTAGTGCGAGAAACACGTTGTCTGGTGTTTTCACAACTCCACAGTTGGATTGATTTGCAGAACCGGCGATATCTGGGTTTTCGTGGGGTTTCAAGCTGAGATATGCATTTTCTGCGATAATCTTGGTGAGACTTCAGTCAGAATTATGCAGAATCATCGAGATCCTTCTTTTCGAGCTATTTAATGCGAGAAAAACGTTATCTGGTGTTTTCACCACTCGACAGTGCGTTTGACATGCAGAACCAGCGATATCTTGGTTTTCGTGGGGTTTCAAGCTGAGATATGCATTTTCTGCGATAATCTTGGTGAGACTTCTGTCCGAAGTATACAGAATCATCGAGATCGCTCTTTTCGAGCTATTTAATGCGGGAAACACGTTATCTTGTGTTTTGACCACTCCACAGTGCGTTTGATATGTAGAACCGCCGTTAACGTGGTTTTCGTGGGGTTTCCAGCTGATATATGCATTTTCTGCGATAATCTTGGTGTTTCATCTATGAGAAGTATGCAGAATCATCGAGAACGCTCTTTTCGAGCTACTTAATGCGAGAAACACGTTTTCTGGTTTTTTCACCACTCCACAGTGCGTCTGAAATGCATAACCAGCGATATCTTGGTTTTCGTGGGGTTTCAAGCTGAGATATGCATTTTTTACGATAATCTTGGTGAGACTTCAGTCAGAAGTATGCAGAATCATCGAGATCGCTCGTTTCGAGCTATTTAATGCGAAAAAACAAGTTTTCTGGTGTTGTCAACATTCCACAGTGCGTTTTATATGCAGAACAGGAGATATCTTGGTTTAGGTCGGGTATCAAGCTGAGATATGCATTTTCAACGATAATCTTGGTGAGACTTCTGTCAGAAGTGTGCAGAATCATCGGGATCGCTCTTTTCGAGCTATTTAATGCGAGAAACACGTTGTCTGGTTGGTTTCACGACTCCACAGTGCGTTTGATATACAGAACCGGCGACATCTTGATTTTCGTGAGGTTTCAAGCTGAGATATGCATTTTCTGCTATAATATTGGTGAGTCTTCTGTCAGTAGGATGCAGAATCATCGAGACCCCTCTTTTCGAGCTATTTAATGCGAGAAACACGTTATCTGGTGTTTTCACCACTCCACAGTGCGTTTGATATGCAGAACAGGCGACATCTTGATTTTCGTGAGATTTCAAGCTGAGATATGCATTTTCTACGATAACCATGGTGAGTCTTCTGTCAGGAGTATGCAGAATCATCTACATCGCTCTTTACGAGCTATTTAATGCAAGAAACACGTTATATGGTTGTTTTCACCACTCCACAGTGCGTTTGATATGCAGAACCAGCGATATCTTGGTTTTCGTGGGGTTTCAAGCTGAGATATGCATTTTTTACGATAATCTTGGTGAGACTTCTGTTCGAAGTATGCTTAATCATCGAGATCGCTCGTTTCGAGCTATTTAATGCGAGAAACACGTTATCTGGTGTTTTCACCACTCCACAGTGCGTATGATATGCAGAACCGGCGATATCTTGGTTTTCGTGGGGTTTCAAGCTGAGATATACATTTTCTGCGGTAATCTTGGTGAGACTTCTGTCCGAAGTATGCTGAAACATCGAGAACGCTCTTTTCGAGCTAGTTAATGCGAGAAAAACCTTATCCGGTGTTTTCACCACTCCACAGTTCGTTTGATATGCAGAACCAGCGATATCTTGGCTTTCGTGGGGTTTCAAGCTGAGATATGCATTTTTTACGATAATCTTGGTGAGACTTCTGTCCGAAGTATGCTGAATCATCGAGATCGCTCTTTTCGAGCTAGTTAGTGCGAGAAACACGTTATCTGGTGTTTTCACCACACCACAGTGCGTTTGATATGCAGAACAGTAGATATCTTGGTTTTCGTGGGGTTTCAAGCTGAAATATGCATTTTCTGCGATAATCTTGTTGAGACTTCTGTTCGAAGTATGCAGAATCATCGAGATCGCACTTTTCGAGCTATTTAATGCGAGAAACACGTTATCCGGGGTTTTCACCACTCCACAGTTGGTTTGATATGCAGAACCGCCGATATCTTGGTTTTCGTGGGGTTTCAAGCTGAGATATGCGTTTTCTGCGATAATCTTGGTGAGACTTCTATCAGAAGTAAGCGGAAACATCGAGATCCCTCTTTTCGAGCTCTTTAATGCGAGAAACACGTTATCTGGTGTTTTCACCTCTCCACAGTGCGTTTGATATGCAGAACCGGCGACGTCTTGGCTTTCGTCGGGTATCAACCTGAGATATGCATTTTCTGCGATAATCTTGGTGAGAATTCAGACAGAAGTATGCAGAATCATCAAGATCGCACTTTTCGAGCTATTTAATGCGAGAAACACGTTATCCGGGTTTTCACCACTCCACAGTGCGTTTGATATGCAGAACAGTAGATATCTTGGTTTTCGTGGGGTTTCAAGCTGAAATATGCGTTTTCTGCGATAATCTTGGTGAGACTTCTATCAGAAGTAAGCGGAAACATCGAGATCCCTCTTTTCGAGCTATTTAAAGCGAGAAACCCGTTATCTGGTTGTTTTGACCACTCCACAGTGCGTTTGATATGTAGAGCCGCCGATAACTTGGTTTTCGTGGGGTTTCCAGCTGAAATATGCATTTTCTGCGATAATCTTGGTGTTTCATCTATGAGAAGTATGCAGAATCATCGAGAACGCTCTTTTCGAGCTAGTTAATGCGAGATACACGTTTTCTGATGTTTTCACCACTCCATAGTGCGTCTGATATGCAGAACCGGCGATATCTTGGTTTTCGTGGGGTTTCCAGCTGAGATATGCAATTTCTGTGATAATCTTGGTGAGTCTTCTGTCAGAAGTATGCAGAATCATCGAGATCCCTCTTTTCGAGCTCTTTAATGCGAGAAACACGTTATCTGGTGTTTTCACCACTCCACAGTGCGTTTGATATGCAGAACCGGCGACATCTTGATTTTCGTGAGATTTCAACATGAGATATGCATTTTCGTCGATAATCTTGGTGAGTCTTCTGTCAGTACTATGCAGAATCATCGAGACCCCTCTTTTCGAGCTATTTAATGCGAGAGACACGTTATCTGGTGTTTTCACCACTCCACAGTGCGTTTGATATGCAGAACAGGCGACATCTTAATTTTCGTGAGATTTCAAGCTGCGATATGCATTTTCTACGATAACCATGGTGAGTCTTCTGTCAGAAGTATGCAGAACCATCTAGATCGCTCTCTTCGAGCTATTTAATGTGAGAAACACGTTTTCTGGTGTATTCACCACCCCACAGTACGTTTGACATGCAGAACCGGATATATCTTGGTTTCGGTCGGGTTTCAAGCTGAGATATGCATTTTCTACGATAATCTTGGTGAGACTTCTGTCAGACGTATGCAGAATCATCGGGATCGCTCTTTTCGAGCTATTTAAAGCGAGAAACACGTTTTCTGGTGTATTCACCACTCCACAGTACGTTTGACATGCAGAACAGGAGATATCTTGGTTTAGGTCGGGTATCAAGCTGAGATATGCATTTTCAACGATAATCTTGGTGAGACTTCTGTCAGAAGTATGCAGAATCATCGGGATCGCTCTTTTCGAGCTATTTAATGCGAGAAACACGTTGTCTGGTTGGTTTCACGACTCCACAGTGCGTTTGATATGCAGAACCGGCGACATCTTGATTTTCGTGAGGTTTCAAGCTGAGATATGCATTTTCTGCTATAATATTGGTGAGTCTTCTGTCAGTAGGATGCAGAATGATCGAGACCCCTCTTTTCGAGCTATTTAATGCAAGAAACACGTTATATGGTTGTTTTCACCACTCCACAGTGCGTTTGATATGCAGAACCAGCGATATCTTGGTTTTCGTGGGGTTTCAAGCTGAGATATGCATTTTTTACGATAATCTTGGTGAGACTTCTGTTCGAAGTATGCTTAATCATCGAGATCGCTCGATTCGAGCTATTTAATGCGCGAAACACGTTATCTGGTGTTTTCACCACTCCACAGTGCGTATGATATGCAGAACCGGCGATATCTTGGTTTTCGTGGGGTTTCAAGCTGAGATATACATTTTCTGCGGTAATCTTGGTGAGACTTCTGTCAGACGTATGCAGAATCATCGAGATCGCTCTGTTCGAGCTAGTTAATGCGAGAAAAACCTTATCCGGTGTTTTCACCACTCCACAGTTCGTTTGATATGCAGAACCAGCGATATCTTGGCTTTCGTGGGGTTTCAAGCTGAGATATGCATTTTTTACGATAATCTTGGTGAGACTTCTGTCAGAAGTATGCAGAATCATCGGGATCGCTCTTTTCGAGCTATTTAATGCGAGAAACACGTTGTCTGGTTGGTTTCACGACTCCACAGTGCGTTTGATATGCAGAACCGGCGACATCTTAATTTTCGTGAGATTTCAAGCTGCGATATGCATTTTCTACGATAACCATGGTGAGTCTTCTGTCAGTAGGATGCAGAATGATCGAGACCCCTCTTTTCGAGCTATTTAATGCAAGAAACACGTTATATGGTTGTTTTCACCACTCCACAGTGCGTTTGATATGCAGAACAGGCGACATCTTAATTTTCGTGAGATTTCAAGCTGCGATATGCATTTTCTACGATAACCATGGTGAGTCTTCTGTCAGTAGGATGCAGAATGATCGAGACCCCTCTTTTCGAGCTATTTAATGCAAGAAACACGTTATATGGTTGTTTTCACCACTCCACAGTGCGTTTGATATGCAGATCCGGCGACATCTTGGATTTCGTCGGGGTTCAAGCTGAGATTTGCAATTCCTGCGATAATCTTGGTGAGACTTCTGTCCGAAGTATGCTTAATCATCGAGAACGCTCTTTTCGAGCTGGTTAATGCGAGAAACACGTTATCTGGTGTTTTCAGCACTCCACAGTGCGTTTGATATGCAGAACCGGCGATATCTTGGTTTTCGTGGGGTTTCCAGCTGAGATATGCATTTTCTGCGATAATCTTGGTGAGTCTTCTGTCAGAAGTATGCAGAATCATCTAGATCGCTCTTTTCGAGCTATTTGATGCGAGAAACACGTTTTCTGGTGTTTTCACCACGCCACAGTGCGTTTGATATGCAGAACCTGCGACATCGTGGTTTTCGTCGGGTTTCAAGCTGAGATATGCATTTTCTGCGATCATATTGGTGAGACTTCAGTCAGAAGTATGCAGAATCATCTACATCGCTCGTTTCGAGCTATTTAAAGCGAGAAACACTTTATGTGGTTGTTTTGACCACTCCACAGTGCGTTTGATATGTAGAGCCGCCGATAACTTGGTTTTCGTGGGGTTTCCAGCTGAAATATGCATTTTCTGCGATAATCTTGGTGTTTCATCTATGAGAAGTATGCAGAATCATCGAGAACGCTCTTTTCGAGCTAGTTAATGCGAGATACACGTTTTCTGATTGTTTCACCACTCCATAGTGCGTCTGATATGCAGAACCGGCGATATCTTGGTTTTCGTGGGGTTTCCAGCTGAGATATGCAATTTCTGTGATAATCTTGGTGAGACTTCTGTCAGACGTATGCAGAATCATCGGGATCGCTCTTTTCGAGCTATTTAAAGCGAGAAACACGTTTTCTGGTGTATTCACCACTCCACAGTACGTTTGAAATGCAGAACAGGAGATATCTTGGTTTAGGTCGGGTATCAAGCTGAGATATGCATTTTCAACGATAATCTTGGTGAGACTTCTGTCAGAAGTATGCAGAATCATCGGGATCGCTCTTTTCGAGCTATTTAATGCGAGAAACACGTTGTCTGGTTGGTTTCACGACTCCACAGTGCGTTTGATATGCAGAACCGGCGACATCTTGATTTTCGTGCTGTTTCCAGCTGAGATATGCATTTTCTGCGATAATCTTGGTGAGTCTTCTGTCAGAAGTATGCAGAATCATCTAGATTGCACTTTTCGAGCCATTTAATGCGAGGAACACGTTTTCTGGTGTATTCACCACTCCACAGAGCGTTTGATATGCAGAACCGGCGATATCTTGATATTCGTGGTGTTTCCAGCTGAGATATGCATTTTCTGCGATAATAGTGGTGAGACATCAGTCAGAAGTATGCAGAATCTTCGAGAACGCTCTTTTCGAGCTACTTAATGCGAGAAACACGTTTTCTGGTGTATTCACCACTCCACAGTACGTTTGACATGCAGAACCGAAGATATCCTGGTTTCGGCCGGGTTTCAAGCTGAGACATGCATTTTCTGCGATAATCTTGGTGATTCTTCTGTCAGAAGTATGCAGAATCATCGAGTACGCTCTTTTCGAGCTGTTTAATGCGAGAAACACGTTATCTGGTGTTTTCACCACTCCACAGTGCGTTTGATATGCAGAACCGGCGACATCTTGGCTTTCGTCGGGTATCAAGCTGGGATATGCATTTTCTACGATAATCTTGGTGAGACTTCTGTCAGAAGTATGCAGAATCATCGGGAACGCTCTTTTCGAGCTATTTAATGCGAGAAACTCGTTATCTGGTTGTTTTCACCACTCCACAGTGCGTTTGATATGCAGAACCGGCGTCATCTTGATTTTCGTGAGGTTTCAAGGTGAGATATGCATTTTCTGCGATTATCTTGGTGAGACTTCTGTCAGAAGTATGCAGAATCATCGAGATCGCTCTTTTCGAGCTACTTAATTCGAGAAACACGTTATCTGGTGTTTTCGCCACTCCACAGTGCGTTTGACATGCAGAACCGCAGATATCTTGGTTACGTTCGGGATTCAAGCTGAGATATGCATTTTCTGCGATAATCTTCGTGAGACTTCAGTCAGAAGTATGCAGAATCATCTAGATCGCTCTTGTCGAGCTATTTAACGCGAGAAACACGTTATATGGTGTTTTCACCACTCCACAGTGCGTTTGATATGCAGAACGGGCGACATCTTGGCTTTAGTCGGGTATCAAGCTGGGATATGCATTTTCTACGATAATCTTGGTGAGACTTCTGTCAGAAGTATGCAGAATCTTCGGGAACGCTCTTTTCGAGCTATTTAATGCGAGAAACTCGTTATCTGGTTGTTTTCACCACTCCACAGTGCGTTTGATATGCAGAACCGGCGTCATCTTGATTTTCGTGAGGTTTCAAGGTGAGATATGCATTTTCTGCGATTATCTTGGTGAGACTTCTGTCAGAAGTATGCAGAATCATCGGGATCGCTCTTTTCGAGCTATTTAATGCGAGAAACACGTTGTCTGGTTGTTTTCACGACTCCACAGTGCGTTTGATATGCAGAACCGGCGACATCTTAATTTTCGTGAGGTTTCAAGGTGAGATATGCATTTTCTGCGATTATCTTGGTGAGACTTCAGTCAGAAGTATGCAGAATCATCTAGATCGCTCTTTTCAAGCTATTTAATGCGAATAAACAAGTTTTCTAGTGTTTTCACGACACCACAGTGCGTTTGATATCCAGAACCGGCGACATCTAGATTTTCGTGAGGTTTCAACCTGAGATATGCATTTTCGTCGATAATCTTGGTGAGTCTTCTGTCAGTAGTATGCAGAATCATCGGGACCCCTCTTTTCGAGCTATTTAATGCGAGAAACACGTTATCTGTTGTTTTCGCCACTCCTCAGTGCGTTTGATATGCAGAACCGGCGACATCTTGATTTTCGTGAGATTTCAACCTGAGATATGCATTTTCTACGATAATCTTGGTGAGACTTCCGTCAGAAGTATGCAGAATCTTCGAGATCGCTCTTTTCGAGCTATTTAATGCGAGAAACTCGTTATCTGGTGTTTTCACGACACCACAGTGCGTTTGATATCCAGAACAGGCGACATCTTGAATTTCGTGAGATTTCAACCTGAGATATGCATTTTCGTCGATAATCTTGGTGAGACTTCTGTCAGAAGTATGCAGAATCTTCGAGAACGCTCTTTTCGAGCTACATAATGCGAGAAACACGTTATCTGGTGTTTTCACCACTCCACAGTGCGTTTGATATGCAGAACCAGCGACATCTTGGCTTTCGTCGGGTATCAAGCTGAGATATGCATTTTCAACGATTATATTGGTGAGACTTCTGTCAGAAGTATGCAGAATCATCGGGATCGCTCTTTTCGAGCTATTTAATGCGAGAAACACGTTGTCTGGTTGTTTTCACGACTCCACAGTGCGTTTGATATGCAGAACCGGCGATATCTTGATTTTCGTGATGTTTTCCAGCTGAGATATGGATTTTCTGCGATAATCTTGGTGAGACTTCAGTCAGAAGTATGCAGAATCATCTAGATCGCTCTTTTCAAGCTATTTAATGCGAAAAAACAAGTTTTCTGGTGTTTTCAACATTCCACAGTGCGTTTGATATGCAGAACCGGCGACATCTTGGATTTCGTCGGGTTTCAAGCTGAGATATGCATTTTCTACGATAATCTTGGTGAGACTTCTGTCAGAAGTATGCAGAATCTTCGAGTACGCTCTTTTCGAGCTATTTAATGCGAGAAACATGTTATCTGGTGTTTTCATCACTACACAGGGCGTTTGATATGCAGAACCGGCGATATCTTGGTTTTCGTGGGGTTTCCAGCTGAGATATGCATTTTCTGCGATAATCTTGGTGAGACTTTAGTCAGAAGTATGCAGAATCATCTAGATCGCTCGTTTCGAGCTATTTAATGCGAAAAAACAAGTTTTCTAGTGTTTTCACGACACCACAGTGCGTTTGATATCCAGAACCGGCGACATCTAGATTTTCGTGAGATTTCAACCTGAGATATGCATTTTCGTCGATAATCTTGGTGAGACTTCAGTCAGAAGTATGCAGAATCATCTAGATCGCTCTTTTCAAGCTATTTAATGCGAAAAAACAAGTTTTCTGGTGTTTTCAACATTCCACAGTGCGTCTGATATGCAGAACCGACGATATCGTGGTTTTCGTGGTGTTTCCAGCTGAGATATGCATTTTCTGCGATAATCTTGGTGGGTCTTCTGTCAGCAGTATGCAGAATCATCTAGATCACTCTTTTCGAGCTACTTAATGCGAGAAACACGTTATCTGGTTGTTTTCACCACTCCACAGTGCGTTTGATTTGCAGAACCGGCGACATCTTGATTTTCGTGAGGTTTCAAGCTGAGATATGCATTTTCTGCGATAATCTTGGTGAGACTTCTGTCAGAAGTACGCAGAATCATCGGGATCGCTCATTTCGAGCTATTTAATGCGAGAAACACGTTGTCTGGTCGTTTTCACGACTCCACAGTGCGTTTTATATGCAGAACCGGCGACATCTTAATTTTCGTGATGTTTCAAGCTGACATATGGATTTTCTGCGATAATCTTGGTGAGACTTCAGTCAGAAGTATGCAGAATCATCTAGATCGCTCTTTTCAAGCTATTTAATGCGAATAAACAAGTTTTCTAGTGTTTTCACGACACCACAGTGCGTTTGAAATCCAGAACCGGCGACATCTAGATTTTCGTGAGATTTCAACCTGAGATATGCATTTTCGTCGATAATCTTGGTGAGTCTTCTGTCAGTAGTATGCAGAATCATCGGGACCCCTCTTTTCGAGCTATTTAATGCGAGAAACACGTTATCTGTTGTTTTCGCGACTCCTCAGTGCGTTTGATATGCAGAACCGGCGACATCTTGATTTTCGTGAGATTTCAACCTGAGATATGCATTTTCTACGATAATCTTGGTGAGACTTCCGTCAGAAGTATGCAGAATCTTCGACATCGCTCTTTTCGAGCTATTTAATGCGAGAAACACGTTATCTGGTGTTTTCACGACACCACAGCGCCTTTGATATCCAGAACAGGCGACATCTTGTATTTCGTGAGATTTCAACCTGAGATATGCATTTTCGTCGATAATCTTGGTGAGACTTCTGTCAGAAGTATGCAGAATCTTCGAGAACGCTCTTTTCGAGCTACATAATGCGAGAAACACGTTATCTGGTGTTTTCACCACTCCACAGTGCGTTTGATATGCAGAACCAGCGACATCTTGGCTTTCGTCGGGTATCAAGCTGAGATATGCATTTTCAACGATAATCTTGGTGAGACTTCTGTCAGAAGTATGCAGAATCATCGGGATCGCTCTTTTCGAGCTATTTAATGCGAAAAAACAAGTTTTCTAGTGTTTTCAACATTCCACAGTGCGTTTGATATGCAGAACCGGCGACATCTTGGATTTCGTCGGGTTTCAAGCTGAGATATGCATTTTCTACAATAATCTTGGTGAGACTTCTGTCAGAAGTATGCAGAATCTTCGAGATCGCTCTTTTCGAGCTACTTAATGCGAGAAACACGATATCTGGTGTTTTCACCACTCCACAGTGCGGTTGATATGCAGAACCGGCGATATCTTGATTTTCGTGGTGTTTCCAGCTGAGATATGCATTTTCTGCGATAATCTTGGTGAGTCTTCTGTCAGAAGTATGCAGAATCATCTAGATCGCTTATTTCGAGCTATTTAATGCGAGAAACACGTTTTCTGGTGTATTCACCACTCCACAGTGCGTTAGATATGCAGAACCGGCGGCATCTTGGATTTCGTCGGGGTTCATACTGAGATATGCATTTTCTACGATAATCTTGGTGAGACTTCTGTCAGAAGTATGCAGAATCATCGAGATCGCTCTTTTCGAGCTATTTAATGCGAGAAACTCGTTTTCTGGTGTATTCACCACTCCACAGTACGTTTGACATGCAGAACCGGCGAAATCTTGCTTTTCGTGGGTTTTCAAGCTGAGATATGCTTTTTCTGCGATAATCATGGTGAGACTTCTGTCAGAAGTATGCAGAATCTTCGAGAACGCTGTTTTCGAGCTACATAATGCGAGAAACACGTTATCTGGTGTTTTCACCACTCCACAGTGCGTTTGATATGCAGAACCAGCGACATCTTGGCTTTCGTCGGGTATCAAGCTGAGATATGCATTTTCAACGATAATCTTGGTGAGACTTCTGTCAGAAGTATGCAGAATCATCGGGATCGCTCTTTTCGAGCTATTTAATGCGAGAAACACGTTGTCTGGTTGTTTGCACGACTCCACAGTGCGTTTGATATGCAGAACCGGCGACATCTTGATTTTCGTGATGTTTTCCAGCTGAGATATGGATTTTCTGCGATAATCTTGGTGAGACTTCAGTCAGAAGTATGCAGAATCATCTAGATCGCTCTTTTCAAGCTATTTAATGCGAAAAAACAAGTTTTCTGGTGTTTTCAACATTCCACAGTGCGTTTGATATGCAGAACCGGCGACATCTTGGATTTCGTCGGGTTTCAAGCTGAGATATGCATTTTCTACGATAATCTTGGTGAGACTTCTGTCAGAAGTATGCAGAATCTTCGAGATCGCTCTTTTCGAGCTATTTAATGCGAGAAACATGTTATCTGGTGTTTTCATCACTCCACAGGGCGTTTGATATGCAGAACCGGCGATATCTTGGTTTTCGTGGGGTTTCCAGCTGAGATATGCATTTTCTGCGATAATCTTGGTGAGACTTTAGTCAGAAGTATGCAGAATCATCTAGATCGCTCGTTTCGAGCTATTTAATGCGAAAAAACAAGTTTTCTGTTGTTTTGACCACTCCACAGTGCGTATGATATGTAGAGCCGCCGATAACTTGGTCTTCGCGGGGTTTCCAGCTGAAATATGCATTTTCTGCGATGATCTTGGTGTTTCATCTATGAGAAGTATGCAGAATGATCGAGAACGCTCTTTTCGAGTTAGCTAATGCGAGAAACACGTTTTCTGGTGTTTTCAACATTCCACAGTGCGTCTGATATGCAGAACCGACGATATCGTGGTTTTCGTGGTGTTTCCAGCTGAGATAAGCATTTTCTGCGATAATCTTGGTGGGTCTTCTGTCAGCAGTATGCAGAATCATCTAGATCACTGTTTTCGAGCTACTTAATGCGAGAACCACGTTATCTGGTGTATTGACCACTCCCCAGTGCGTTTGATTTGCAGAACCGGCGACATCTTGGTTTTCGTGGGGTTTCCAGCTGAAATATGCATTTTCAACGATAATCTTGGTGAGATTTCAGTCAGAAGTATACAGAATTTTCTAGATCGCTCTTTTCGAGCTATTTAATGCGAGAAACACCTTATGTGGTGATTTCACCACTCCACAGTGCGTTTGATATGCAGAACCGACGACATCTTGACTTTCGTCGGGTATCAAGCTGAGATATGCATTTTCTGCGATAATCTTGGTGAGACTTCTGTCAGAAGTATGCAGAATCTTCGAGTACGCTCTTTTCGAGCTATTTAATGCGAGAAACATGTTATCTGGTGTTTTCATCACTACACAGGGCGTTTGATATGCAGAACCGGCGATATCTTGGTTTTCGTGGGGTTTCCAGCTGAGATATGCATTTTCTGCGATAATCTTGGTGAGACTTTAGTCAGAAGTATGCAGAATCATCTAGATCGCTCGTTTCGAGCTATTTAATGCGAAAAAACAAGTTTTCTAGTGTTTTCACGACACCACAGTGCGTTTGATATCCAGAACCGGCGACATCTAGATTTTCGTGAGATTTCAACCTGAGATATGCATTTTCGTCGATAATCTTGGTGAGACTTCAGTCAGAAGTATGCAGAATCATCTAGATCGCTCTTTTCAAGCTATTTAATGCGAAAAAACAAGTTTTCTGGTGTTTTCAACATTCCACAGTGCGTCTGATATGCAGAACCGACGATATCGTGGTTTTCGTGGTGTTTCCAGCTGAGATATGCATTTTCTGCGATAATCTTGGTGGGTCTTCTGTCAGCAGTATGCAGAATCATCTAGATCACTCTTTTCGAGCTACTTAATGCGAGAAACACGTTATCTGGTTGTTTTCACCACTCCACAGTGCGTTTGATTTGCAGAACCGGCGACATCTTGATTTTCGTGAGGTTTCAAGCTGAGATATGCATTTTCTGCGATAATCTTGGTGAGACTTCTGTCAGAAGTACGCAGAATCATCGGGATCGCTCATTTCGAGCTATTTAATGCGAGAAACACGTTGTCTGGTCGTTTTCACGACTCCACAGTGCGTTTTATATGCAGAACCGGCGACATCTTAATTTTCGTGATGTTTCAAGCTGACATATGGATTTTCTGCGATAATCTTGGTGAGACTTCAGTCAGAAGTATGCAGAATCATCTAGATCGCTCTTTTCAAGCTATTTAATGCGAATAAACAAGTTTTCTAGTGTTTTCACGACACCACAGTGCGTTTGAAATCCAGAACCGGCGACATCTAGATTTTCGTGAGATTTCAACCTGAGATATGCATTTTCGTCGATAATCTTGGTGAGTCTTCTGTCAGTAGTATGCAGAATCATCGGGACCCCTCTTTTCGAGCTATTTAATGCGAGAAACACGTTATCTGTTGTTTTCGCGACTCCTCAGTGCGTTTGATATGCAGAACCGGCGACATCTTGATTTTCGTGAGATTTCAACCTGAGATATGCATTTTCTACGATAATCTTGGTGAGACTTCCGTCAGAAGTATGCAGAATCTTCGACATCGCTCTTTTCGAGCTATTTAATGCGAGAAACACGTTATCTGGTGTTTTCACGACACCACAGCGCCTTTGATATCCAGAACAGGCGACATCTTGTATTTCGTGAGATTTCAACCTGAGATATGCATTTTCGTCGATAATCTTGGTGAGACTTCTGTCAGAAGTATGCAGAATCTTCGAGAACGCTCTTTTCGAGCTACATAATGCGAGAAACACGTTATCTGGTGTTTTCACCACTCCACAGTGCGTTTGATATGCAGAACCAGCGACATCTTGGCTTTCGTCGGGTATCAAGCTGAGATATGCATTTTCAACGATAATCTTGGTGAGACTTCTGTCAGAAGTATGCAGAATCATCGGGATCGCTCTTTTCGAGCTATTTAATGCGAAAAAACAAGTTTTCTAGTGTTTTCAACATTCCACAGTGCGTTTGATATGCAGAACCGGCGACATCTTGGATTTCGTCGGGTTTCAAGCTGAGATATGCATTTTCTACAATAATCTTGGTGAGACTTCTGTCAGAAGTATGCAGAATCTTCGAGATCGCTCTTTTCGAGCTACTTAATGCGAGAAACACGATATCTGGTGTTTTCACCACTCCACAGTGCGGTTGATATGCAGAACCGGCGATATCTTGATTTTCGTGGTGTTTCCAGCTGAGATATGCATTTTCTGCGATAATCTTGGTGAGTCTTCTGTCAGAAGTATGCAGAATCATCTAGATCGCTTATTTCGAGCTATTTAATGCGAGAAACACGTTTTCTGGTGTATTCACCACTCCACAGTGCGTTAGATATGCAGAACCGGCGGCATCTTGGATTTCGTCGGGGTTCATACTGAGATATGCATTTTCTACGATAATCTTGGTGAGACTTCTGTCAGAAGTATGCAGAATCATCGAGATCGCTCTTTTCGAGCTATTTAATGCGAGAAACTCGTTTTCTGGTGTATTCACCACTCCACAGTACGTTTGACATGCAGAACCGGCGAAATCTTGCTTTTCGTGGGTTTTCAAGCTGAGATATGCTTTTTCTGCGATAATCATGGTGAGACTTCTGTCAGAAGTATGCAGAATCTTCGAGAACGCTGTTTTCGAGCTACATAATGCGAGAAACACGTTATCTGGTGTTTTCACCACTCCACAGTGCGTTTGATATGCAGAACCAGCGACATCTTGGCTTTCGTCGGGTATCAAGCTGAGATATGCATTTTCAACGATAATCTTGGTGAGACTTCTGTCAGAAGTATGCAGAATCATCGGGATCGCTCTTTTCGAGCTATTTAATGCGAGAAACACGTTGTCTGGTTGTTTGCACGACTCCACAGTGCGTTTGATATGCAGAACCGGCGACATCTTGATTTTCGTGATGTTTTCCAGCTGAGATATGGATTTTCTGCGATAATCTTGGTGAGACTTCAGTCAGAAGTATGCAGAATCATCTAGATCGCTCTTTTCAAGCTATTTAATGCGAAAAAACAAGTTTTCTGGTGTTTTCAACATTCCACAGTGCGTTTGATATGCAGAACCGGCGACATCTTGGATTTCGTCGGGTTTCAAGCTGAGATATGCATTTTCTACGATAATCTTGGTGAGACTTCTGTCAGAAGTATGCAGAATCTTCGAGATCGCTCTTTTCGAGCTATTTAATGCGAGAAACATGTTATCTGGTGTTTTCATCACTCCACAGGGCGTTTGATATGCAGAACCGGCGATATCTTGGTTTTCGTGGGGTTTCCAGCTGAGATATGCATTTTCTGCGATAATCTTGGTGAGACTTTAGTCAGAAGTATGCAGAATCATCTAGATCGCTCGTTTCGAGCTATTTAATGCGAAAAAACAAGTTTTCTGTTGTTTTGACCACTCCACAGTGCGTATGATATGTAGAGCCGCCGATAACTTGGTCTTCGCGGGGTTTCCAGCTGAAATATGCATTTTCTGCGATGATCTTGGTGTTTCATCTATGAGAAGTATGCAGAATGATCGAGAACGCTCTTTTCGAGTTAGCTAATGCGAGAAACACGTTTTCTGGTGTTTTCAACATTCCACAGTGCGTCTGATATGCAGAACCGACGATATCGTGGTTTTCGTGGTGTTTCCAGCTGAGATAAGCATTTTCTGCGATAATCTTGGTGGGTCTTCTGTCAGCAGTATGCAGAATCATCTAGATCACTGTTTTCGAGCTACTTAATGCGAGAACCACGTTATCTGGTGTATTGACCACTCCCCAGTGCGTTTGATTTGCAGAACCGGCGACATCTTGGTTTTCGTGGGGTTTCCAGCTGAAATATGCATTTTCAACGATAATCTTGGTGAGATTTCAGTCAGAAGTATACAGAATTTTCTAGATCGCTCTTTTCGAGCTATTTAATGCGAGAAACACCTTATGTGGTGATTTCACCACTCCACAGTGCGTTTGATATGCAGAACCGACGACATCTTGACTTTCGTCGGGTATCAAGCTGAGATATGCATTTTCTGCGATAATCTTGGTGTTTCATCTATGAGAAGTATGCAGAATCATCGTGATCGCTCTTTTCCAGCTAGTTAATGCGAGAAACACGTTTTCTGGTGTTTTCACCACTCCACAGTGCGTCTGATATGCAGAACCGGAGATAACTTGGTTTTCGTGAGGTTTCAAGCTGAGATATGCATTTTCTGCGATTATCTTGGTGAGACTTCTGTCAGAAGTATCTATAATCATCGGGATCGCACTTCTCGAGCTATTTAATGCGAGAAACACGTTATCTGGTTGTTTTCACCACTCCACAGTGCGTTTGATTTGCAGAACCGGCGACATCTTGATTTTCGTGAGGTTTCAAGCTGAGATATGCATTTTCTGCGATAATCTTGGTGAGACTTCTGTCAGAAGTATGCAGAATCATCGGGATCGCTCTTTTCGAGCTATTTAATTCGAGAAACACGTTGTCTGGTTGTTTTCACGACTCCACAGTGCGTTTTATATGCAGAACCGGCGACATCTTAATTTTCGTGATGTTTCAAGCTGAGATATGGATTTTCTGCGATAATCTTGGTGAGACTTCAGTCAGAAGTATGCAGAATCATCTAGATCGCTCTTTTCAAGCTATTTAATGCGAATAAACAAGCTTTCTAGTGTTTTCACGACACCACAGTGCGTTTGATATCCAGAACCGGCGACATCTAGATTTTCGTGAGATTTCAACCTGAGATATGCATTTTCGTCGATAATCTTGGTGAGAATTCTGTCAGAAGTTTGCAGAATCATCTAGATCGCTGGTTTCGAGCTATTTAATGCGAAAAAACAAGTTTTCTGGTGTTTTGACCACTCCACAGTGCGTTTGATATGTAGAGCCGCCGATAACTTGGTTTTCGTGGGGTTTCCAGCTGAAATATGCATTTTCTGCGATAATATTGGTAAGACTTCAGTCAGAAGTATGCGGAAACATCGAGATCGCTCTTTTCGAGCTATTTAATGCGAGAAACACGTTATCTGGTGTATTGACCACTCCACAGTGCGTTTGATATGCAGAACCGGCGCCATCTTGATTTTCGTGAGGTTTCAAGCTGAGATATGCATTTTCTGCGATAATATTGGTGAGACTTCAGTAAGAAGTATACAGAATCTTCTAGATCGCTCGTTTCGAGCTATTTAATGCGAGAAACACGTTATCTGGTGTATTAACCACTCCACAGTGCGTTTGATATGCAAAACCGGCGATATCTTGGTTTTCGTCGGGTTTCAAGCTGAGATATGCATTTTCTGCGATAATCTTGGTGAGACTTCTGTCAGAAGTTTGCAGAATCATCTAGATCGCTCGTTTCGATCTATTTAATGCGAAAAAACAAGTTTTCTGGTGTTTTGACCACTCCACAGTGCGTTTGATATGTAGAGCCGCCGATAACTTGGTTTTCGTGGGGTTTCCAGCTGAAATATGCATTTTCTGCGATAATATTGGTAAGACTTCAGTCAGAAGTATGCGGAAACATCGAGATCGCTCTTTTCGAGCTATTTAATGCGAGAAACACGTTATCTGGTGTATTGACCACTCCACAGTGCGTTTGATATGCGGAACCGGCGCCATCTTGATTTTCGTGAGGTTTCAAGCTGAGATATGCATTTTCTGCGATAATCTTGGTGAGTCTTCTGTCAGCAGTATGCAGAATCATCTAGATCACTCTTTTCGAGCTATTTAATGCGAGAACCACGTTATCTGGTGTATTGAACACTCCACAGTGCGTTTGATATGCAGAACCGGCGACATCTTGGTTTTCGTGGGTTTTCCAGCTGAAATATGCATTTTCTGCGATAATCTTGGTGAGACGTCTGTCCGAAGTATGCAGAATCATCGAGATCGCTCTTTTCGAGCTATTTAATGCGAGAAACACGTTATCTGGTGTTTTGACCACTCCACAGTGCGTTTGATATGCAGAACCGGCGATATCTTGATTTTCGTGGTGTTTCCAGCTGAGATATGCATTTTCTCCTATAATCTTAGTGAGTATTCTGCCAGCAGTATGCAGAATCATCTAGATCACTCTTTTCGAGCTATTTAATGCGAGAACCACGTTATCTGGTGTATTGACCACTCCACAGTGCGTTTGATATGCAGAACCGGCGCCATCTTGATTTTCGTGAGGTTTCAAGCTGAGATATGCATTTTCTGCGATAATATTGGTGAGACTTCAGTCAGAAGTATGCAGAATCTTCTAGATCGCTCGTTTCGAGATATTTAATGCGAGAAACACGTTATCTGGTGTAATGACAACTCCACAGTGCGTTTGATATGCAAAACCTGCGATATCTTGGTTTTCGTCGGGTTTCAAGCTGAGATATGCATTTTCAACGATAATCTTGGTGAGATTTCACTCAGAAGTATGCAGAATCATCTCGATCGCTCGTTTCGAGCTATTTAATGCGAGAAATACGTTATCTGGTGTTTTGACCACTCCACAGTGCGTTTGATATGCAGAACCGGCGACATCTTGGTTTTCGTGGGGATTCCAGCTGAAATATGCATTTTCTGCGATAATCTTGGTGTTTCATCTATGAGAAGTATGCAGAAACATCGAGATCGCTCTTTTCGAGCTAGTTAATGCGAGAAACACGTTTTCTGGTGTTTTCACCACCCCACAGTGCGTTTGATATGCAGAACCGGCGACATCTTGGATTTCGTCGGGTTTCAAGTTGAGATACGCATTTTCTGCGATAATCTTGGTGAGTCTTCTGTCAGCAGTATGCAGAATCATCTAGATCGCTCTTTTCGAGCTATTTAATGCGACAAAATCGTTATCTGGTGTATTGACCACTCCACAGTGATTTGATATGTAGAGCCGCCGATAACTTGGTTTTCGTGGGGTTTCCAGCTGAGATATGCATTTTCTGCGATAAACCTGGTGAGTCTTCTGTCAGAAGTATGCAGAATCACCGAGATCGCTCTATTCGCGCTATTTAATGCGAGAAACACGTTATCTGGTGTTTTCACCACTCCACATTGCGCCTGACATGCAGAACCGGCGACATCTTGGTTTTCGTGGGGTTTCCAGCTGAAATATGCATTTTCTGCTATAATCTTGGTGAGTCTTCTGTCAGAAGTATGCAGAATCATGTAGATCGTTCGTTTCGAGCTATTTAATGCGAAAAAACAAGTTTTCTGGTGTTTTGACCATTCCACAGTGCGTTTGATATGTAGAGCCGCCGATAACTTGGTTTTCGTGGGGTTTCCAGCTGAAATATGCATTTTCTGTGATAATCTTGGTGAGACCTCTGTCAGAAGTATGCAGTATCATCGAGATCGCTCTATTCGAGCTGTTTAATGCGAGAAACACGTTATCTGGTGTATTGACCACTCCACAGTGCGTATGATATGCAGAACCGGCGCCATCTTGATTTTCGTGAGGTTTCAAGCTGAGATATGCATTTTCTGCGATAATATTGGTGAGACTTCAGTCAGAAGTATGCAGAATCATCTAGATCGCTCGTTTCGAGCTATTTAATGCGAGAAACTCGTTTTCTGGTGTATTCACCACTCCACAGTGCGTTTGATATGCAGAACCGGCGATATCTTGATTTTCGTGGTGTTTCCAGCTGAGATATGCATTTTCTGCGATAATCTTGGTGAGTCTTCTGTCAGAAGTATGCAGAATCATCTAGATCGCTTATTTCGAGCTATTTAATGCGAGAAACACGTTTTCTGGTGTATTCACCACTCCACAGTGCGTTAGATATGCAGAACCGGCGGCATCTTGGATTTCGTCGGGGTTCATATTGAGATATGCATTTTCTACGATAATCTTGGTGAGACTTCTGTCAGAAGTATGCAGAATCATCGAGATCGCTCTTTTCGAGCTATTTAATGCGAGAAACTCGTTTTCTGGTGTATTCACCACTCCACAGTACGTTTGACATGCAGAACCGGCGAAATCTTGCTTTTCGTGGGTTTTCAAGCTGAGATATGCTTTTTCTGCGATAATCATGGTGAGACTTCTGTCAGAAGTATGCAGAATCTTCGAGAACGCTGTTTTCGAGCTACATAATGCGAGAAACACGTTATCTGGTGTTTTCACCACTCCACAGTGCGTTTGATATGCAGAACCAGCGACATCTTGGCTTTCGTCGGGTATCAAGCTGAGATATGCATTTTCAACGATAATCATGGTGAGACTTCTGTCAGAAGTATGCAGAATCATCGGGATCGCTCTTTTCGAGCTATTTAATGCGAGAAACACGTTGTCTGGTTGTTTGCACGACTCCACAGTGCGTTTGATATGCAGAACCGGCGACATCTTGATTTTCGTGATGTTTTCCAGCTGAGATATGGATTTTCTGCGATAATCTTGGTGAGACTTCAGTCAGAAGTATGCAGAATCATCTAGATCGCTCTTTTCAAGCTATTTAATGCGAAAAAACAAGTTTTCTGGTGTTTTCAACATTCCACAGTGCGTTTGATATGCAGAACCGGCGACATCTTGGATTTCGTCGGGTTTCAAGCTGAGATATGCATTTTCTACGATAATCTTGGTGAGACTTCTGTCAGAAGTATGCAGAATCTTCGAGATCGCTCTTTTCGAGCTATTTAATGCGAGAAACATGTTATCTGGTGTTTTCATCACTCCACAGGGCGTTTGATATGCAGAACCGGCGATATCTTGGTTTTCGTGGGGTTTCCAGCTGAGATATGCATTTTCTGCGATAATCTTGGTGAGACTTTAGTCAGAAGTATGCAGAATCATCTAGATCGCTCGTTTCGAGCTATTTAATGCGAAAAAACAAGTTTTCTGTTGTTTTGACCACTCCACAGTGCGTATGATATGTAGAGCCGCCGATAACTTGGTCTTCGCGGGGTTTCCAGCTGAAATATGCATTTTCTGCGATGATCTTGGTGTTTCATCTATGAGAAGTATGCAGAATGATCGAGAACGCTCTTTTCGAGTTAGCTAATGCGAGAAACACGTTTTCTGGTGTTTTCAACATTCCACAGTGCGTCTGATATGCAGAACCGACGATATCGTGGTTTTCGTGGTGTTTCCAGCTGAGATATGCATTTTCTGCGATAATCTTGGTGGGTCTTCTGTCAGCAGTATGCAGAATCATCTAGATCACTCTTTTCGAGCTACTTAATGCGAGAACCACGTTATCTGGTGTATTGACCACTCCCCAGTGCGTTTGATTTGCAGAACCGGCGACATCTTGGTTTTCGTGGGGTTTCCAGCTGAAATATGCATTTTCAACGATAATCTTGGTGAGATTTCAGTCAGAAGTATACAGAATTTTCTAGATCGCTCTTTTCGAGCTATTTAATGCGAGAAACACCTTATGTGGTGTTTTGACCACTCCACAGTGCGTTTGATATGTAGAGCCGCCGATAACTTGGTTTTCGTGGGGTTTCCAGCTGAAATATGCATTTTCTGCGATAATATTGGTAAGACTTCAGTCAGAAGTATGCGGAAACATCGAGATCGCTCTTTTCGAGCTATTTAATGCGAGAAACACGTTATCTGGTGTATTGACCACTCCACAGTGCGTCTGATATGCAGAACCGGCGCCATCTTGATTTTCGTGAGGGTTCAAGCTGAGATATGCATTTTCTGCGATAATATTGGTGAGACTTCAGTAAGAAGTATACAGAATCTTCTAGATCGCTCGTTTCGAGCTATTTAATGCGAGAAACACGTTATCTGGTGTATTGACCACTCCACAGTGCGTTTGATATGCAAAACCGGCGATATCTTGGTTTTCGTCGGGTTTCAAGCTGAGATATGCATTTTCTGCGATAATCTTGGTGAGATTTCACTCAGAAGTATGCAGAATCATCTCGATCGCTCGTTTCGAGCTATTTAATGCGAGAAACACGTTATCTGGTGTTTTGACCACTCCACAGTGCGTTTGATATGCAGAACCGGCGACATCTTGGTTTTCGTGGGGAT
Source organism: Anthophora plumipes (assembly GCA_951804975.1). Classification (NCBI taxonomy): domain Eukaryota; kingdom Metazoa; phylum Arthropoda; class Insecta; order Hymenoptera; family Apidae; genus Anthophora; species Anthophora plumipes. The sequence goes on from CATORF010000055.1 coordinate 153,129, forward strand.
TCCAGCTGAAATATGCATTTTCTGCGATAATCTTGGTGTTTCATCTATGAGAAGTATGCAGAAACATCGAGATCGCTCTTTTCGAGCTAGTTAATGCGAGAAACACGTTTTCTGGTGTTTTCACCACCACACAGTGCGTTTGATATGCAGAACCGGCGACATCTTGGATTTCGTCGGGTTTCAAGTTGAGATACGCATTTTCTGCGATAATCTTGGTGAGTCTTCTGTCAGCAGTATGCAGAATCATCTAGATCGCTCTTTTCGAGCTATTTAATGCGACAAAATCGTTATCTGGTGTATTGACCACTCCACAGTGATTTGATATGTAGAGCCGCCGATAACTTGGTTTTCGTGGGGTTTCCAGCTGAGATATGCATTTTCTGCGATAAACCTGGTGAGTCTTCTGTCAGAAGTATGCAGAATCACCGAGATCGCTCTATTCGCGCTATTTAATGCGAGAAACACGTTATCTGGTGTTTTCACCACTCCACATTGCGCCTGACATGCAGAACCGGCGACATCTTGGTTTTCGTGGGGTTTCCAGCTGAAATATGCATTTTCTGCTATAATCTTGGTGAGTCTTCTGTCAGAAGTATGCAGAATCATGTAGATCGTTCGTTTCGAGCTATTTAATGCGAAAAAACAAGTTTTCTGGTGTTTTGACCATTCCACAGTGCGTTTGATATGTAGAGCCGCCGATAACTTGGTTTTCGTGGGGTTTCCAGCTGAAATATGCATTTTCTGTGATAATCTTGGTGAGACCTCTGTCAGAAGTATGCAGTATCATCGAGATCGCTCTATTCGAGCTGTTTAATGCGAGAAACACGTTATCTGGTGTATTGACCACTCCACAGTGCGTTTGATATGCAGAACCGGCGCCATCTTGATTTTCGTGAGGTTTCAAGCTGAGATATGCATTTTCTGCGATAATATTGGTGAGACTTCAGTCAGAAGTATGCAGAATCTTCTAGATCGCTCGTTTCGAGCTATTTAATGCGAGAACCACGTTATCTGGTGTATTGAACACTCCACAGTGCGTTTGATATGTAGAGCCGCCGATAACTTGGTTTTCGTGGGGTTTCCAGCTGAAATATGCATTTTCTGCGATAATCTTGGTGAGTACTCTGTCAGAAGTATGCAGAATCATCGAGATCGCTCTATTCGAGCTATTTAATGCGAGAAACACGTTATCTGGTGTATTGACCACTCCACAGTGCGTTTGATATGCAAAACCGGCGATATCTTGGTTTTCGTCGGGTTTCAAGCTGAGATATGCATTTTCAACGATAATCTTGGTGAGATTTCAGTCAGAAGTATGCAGAATCATCTAGATCGCTCGTTTCGAGCTATTTAATGCGAAAAAACAAGTTTTCTGGTGTTTTCAACATTCCACAGTACGTTTGATATGCAGAACCGGCGATATCTTGATTTTCGTGGGGTTTCCAGCTGAAATATGCATTTTCTGCGATAATCTTGGTGAGACGTCTGTCCGAAGTATGTAGAATCATCGAGATCGCTCTTTTCGAACTATTTAATGCGACAAACACGTTATCTGGTGTTTTGACCACTCCACAGTGTGTTTGATATGCAGAACCGGCGATATCTTGATTTTCGTGGTGTTTCCAGCTGATATATGCATTTTCTGCGATAATCTTGGTGAGTCTTCTGCCAGCAGTATGCAGAATCATCGAGATCGCTCTTTTCGAGCTATTTCATGCGAAAAACACGTTATCTGGTGTATTGACCACTCCACAGTGCGTTTGATATGCAAAACCGGCGATATCTTGGTTTTCGTCGGGTTTCCAGCTGAGACATGCATTTTCTGCGATAATCTTGGTGAGTCTTCTGTCAGTAGTATGCAGAATCATCTAGATTACTCTTTTCGAGCTATTTAATGCGAGAACCACGTTATCTGGTGTATTGAACACTCCACAGTGCGTTTGATATGCAGAACCGGCGACATCTTGGTTTTCGTGGGGTTTCCAGCTGAAATATGCATTTTCTGCGATAATCTTGGTGAGACGTCTGTCCGAAGTATGTAGAATCATCGAGATCGCTCTTTTCGAGCTATTTAATGCGACAAACACGTTATCTGGTGTTTTGTCCACTCCACAGTGTGTTTGATATGCAGAACCGGCGATATCTTGATTTTCGTGGTGTTTCCAGCTGATATATGCATTTTCTGCGATAATCTTGGTGAGTCTTCTGCCAGCAGTATGCAGAATCATCGAGATCGCTCTTTTCGAGCTATTTAATGCGAGAAACACGTTATCTGGTGTTTTGACCACTCCACAGTGCGTTTGATATGCAGAACCGGCGACATCTTGGTTTTCGTGGGGTTTCCAGCTGAAATATGCATTTTCTGCGATAATCTTGGTGAGACGTCTGTCCGAAGTATGCAGAATCATCGAGATCGCTCTTTTCGAGCTATTTAATGCGAGAAACACGTTATCTGGTGTTTTGACCACTCCACAGTGCGTTTGATATGCAGAACCGGCGATATCTTGGTTTTCGTGGGGTTTCCAGCTGAAATATGCATTTTCTGCGATAATCTTGGTGTTTCATCTATGAGAAGTATGCAGAAACATCGAGATCGCTCTTTTCGAGCTAGTTAATGCGAGAAACACGTTTTCTGGTGTTTTGACCACTCCACAGTGCGTTTGATATGCAGAACCGGCGATATCTTGGTTTTCGTGGGGTTTCCAGCTGAAATATGCATTTTCTGCGATAATCTTGGTGAGTCTTCTGTCAGCAGTATGCAGAATCATCTAGATCGCTCTTTTCGAGCTATTTAATGCGACAAACACGTTATCTGGTGTATTGACCACTCCACAGTGATTTGATATGTAGAGCCGCCGATAACTTGGTTTTCGTGGGGTTTCCAGCTGAGATATGCATTTTCTGCGATAAACCTGGTGAGTCTTCTGTCAGAAGTATGCAGAATCACCGAGATCGCTCTATTCGAGCTATTTAATGCGAGAAACACGTTATCTGGTGTTTTCACCACTCCACATTGCGCCTGATATGCAGAACCGGCGACATCTTGGTTTTCGTGGGGTTTCCAGCTGAAATATGCATTTTCTGCGATAATCTTGGTGAGTCTTCTGTCAGAAGTATGCAGAATCATGTAGATCGTTCGTTTCGAGCTATTTAATGCGAAGAAACAAGTTTTCTGGTGTTTTGACCACTCCACAGTGCGTTTGATATGCAGAACCGGCGCCATCTTGATTTTCGTGAGGTATCAAGCTGAGATATGCATTTTCTGCGATAATATTGGTGAGACCTCAGTCAGAAGTATGCAGAATCTTCTAGATCGCTCGTTTCGAGCTATTTAATGCGAGAACCACGTTATCTGGTGTATTGAACACTCCACAGTGCGTTTGATATGCAGAACCGGCGACATCATGGATTTCGTCGGGGTTCAAGCTGAGATATGCATTTTCTGCGATAATCTTGGTGAGACTTCTGTCCGAAGTATGCAGAATCATCTAGATCGCTCGTTTCGAGCTATTTAATGCGAAAAAACAAGTTTTCTGGTGTTTTCAACATTCCACAGTGCGTTTGATATGCGGAACCGGCGATATCTTGATTTTCGTGGTGTTTCCAGGCGAGATATGCATTTTCTGCGATAATCTTGGTGAGTCTTCTGTCAGCAGTATGCAGAATCATCTAGATCGCTCTTTTCGAGCTATTAAATGCGTGATACACGTTATCTAGTTGTTTTCACCACTCCACAGTGCGTTTTATATACAGAACCGGCGATATCTTGATTTTCGTGGTGTTTCCAGCTGATATATGCATTTTCTGCGATAATCTTGGTGAGTCTTCTGCCAGCAGTATGCAGAATCATCGATATCGCTCTTTTCGATCTATTTAATGCGAGAAACACGATATCTGGTGTTTTGACCACTCCACAGGGCGTTTGATATGCAGCATCGGGGATATCTTGGTTTTCGTGGGGTTTCCAGCTGAAATATGCATTTTCTGCGATAAACTTTGTGAGTCTTCTGTCAGAAGTATGCAGAATCATCTAGATCGCTCGTTTCGAGCTATTTAATGCGAAAAAACAAGTTTTCTGGTGTTTTCAATATTCCACAGTACGTTTGATATGCAGAACCGGCGATATCTTGATTTTCGTGGGGTTTCCAGCTGAAATATGCATTTTCTGCGATAATCTTGGTGAGACGTCTATCCGAAGTATGTAGAATCATCGAGATCGCTCTTTTCGAGCTATTTAATGCGACAAACACGTTATCTGGTGTTTTGACCACTCCACAGTGTGTTTGATATGCAGAACCGGCGATATCTTGATTTTCGTGGTGTTTCCAGCTGATATATGCATTTTCTGCGATAATCTTGGTGAGTCTTCTGCCAGCAGTATGCAGAATCATCGAGATCGCTCTTTTCGAGCTATTTAATGCGAGAAACACGTTATCTGGTGTATTCACCACTCCACAGTGCGTTTGATATGCAAAACCGGCGATATCTTGGTTTTCGTCGGGTTTCCAGCTGAGATATGCATTTTCTGCGATAATCTTGGTGAGTCTTCTGTCAGCAGTATGCAGAATCATCTAGATCACTCTTTTCGAGCTATTTAATGCGAGAACCACGTTATCTGGTGTATTGAACACTCCACAGTGCGTTTGATATGCAGAACCGGCGACATCTTGGTTTTCGTGGGGTTTCCAGCTGAAATATGCATTTTCTGCGATAATCTTGGTGAGACGTCTGTCCGAAGTATGCAGAATCATCGAGATCGCTCTTTTCGAGCTATTTAATGTGAGAAACACGTTATCTGGTGTTTTGACCACTCCACAGTGCGTTTGATATGCAGAACCGGCGATATCTTGGTTTTCGTGGGGTTTCCAGCTGAAATATGCATTTGCTGCGATAATCTTGGTGTTTCATCTATGAGAAGTATGCAGAAACATCGAGATCGCTCTTTTCGAGCTAGTTAATGCGAGAAACACGTTATCTGGTGTTTTGACCACTCCACAGTGCGTTTGATATGCAAAACCGGCGATATCTTGGTTTTCGTCGGGTTTCCAGCTGAGATATGCATTTTCTGCGATAATCTTGGTGAGACTTCTGTCCGAAGTATGCAGAATCATCTAGATCGCTCGTTTCGAGCTATTTAATGCGAAAAAACAAGTTTTCTGGTGTTTTCAACATTCCACAGTGCGTTTGATATGCGGAACCGGCGATATCTTGATTTTCGTGGTGTTTCCAGGTGAGATATGCATTTTCTGCGATAATCTTGGTGAGTCTTCTGTCAGCAGTATGCAGAATCATCTAGATCGCTCTTTTCGAGCTATTAAATGCGTGATACACGTTATCTAGTTGTTTTCACCACTCCACAGTGCGTTTTATATACAGAACCGGCGATATCTTGATTTTCGTGGTGTTTCCAGCTGATATATGCATTTTCTGCGATAATCTTGGTGAGTCTTCTGCCAGCAGTATGCAGAATCATCGATATCGCTCTTTTCGATCTATTTAATGCGAGAAACACGATATCTGGTGTTTTGACCACTCCACAGGGCGTTTGATATGCAGCATCGGGGATATCTTGGTTTTCGTAGGGTTTCCAGCTGAAATATGCATTTTCTGCGATAATCTTGGTGAGACGTCTATCCGAAGTATGTAGAATCATCGAGATCGCTCTTTTCGAGCTATTTAATGCGACAAACACGTTATCTGGTGTTTTGACCACTCCACAGTGTGTTTGATATGCAGAACCGGCGATATCTTGATTTTCGTGGTGTTTCCAGCTGATATATGCATTTTCTGCGATAATCTTGGTGAGTCTTCTGCCAGCAGTATGCAGAATCATCGAGATCGCTCTTTTCGAGCTATTTAATGCGAGAAACACGTTATCTGGTGTATTCACCACTCCACAGTGCGTTTGATATGCAAAACCGGCGATATCTTGGTTTTCGTCGGGTTTCCAGCTGAGATATGCATTTTCTGCGATAATCTTGGTGAGTCTTCTGTCAGCAGTATGCAGAATCATCTAGATCACTCTTTTCGAGCTATTTAATGCGAGAACCACGTTATCTGGTGTATTGAACACTCCACAGTGCGTTTGATATGCAGAACCGGCGACATCTTGGTTTTCGTGGGGTTTCCAGCTGAAATATGCATTTTCTGCGATAATCTTGGTGAGACGTCTGTCCGAAGTATGCAGAATCATCGAGATCGCTCTTTTCGAGCTATTTAATGTGAGAAACACGTTATCTGGTGTTTTGACCACTCCACAGTGCGTTTGATATGCAGAACCGGCGATATCTTGGTTTTCGTGGGGTTTCCAGCTGAAATATGCATTTGCTGCGATAATCTTGGTGTTTCATCTATGAGAAGTATGCAGAAACATCGAGATCGCTCTTTTCGAGCTAGTTAATGCGAGAAACACGTTTTCTGGTGTTTTGACCACTCCACAGTGCGTTTGATATGCAGAACCGGCGATATCTTGGTTTTCGTGGGGTTTCCAGCTGAAATATGCATTTTCTGCGATAATCTTGGTGAGTCTTCTGTCAGCAGTATGCAGAATCATCTAGATCGCTCTTTTCGAGCTATTTAATGCGACAAACACGTTATCTGGTGTATTGACCACTCCACAGTGATTTGATATGTAGAGCCGCCGATAACTTGGTTTTCGTGGGGTTTCCAGCTGAGATATGCATTTTCTGCGATAAACCTGGTGAGTCTTCTGTCAGAAGTATGCAGAATCACCGAGATCGCTCGTTTCGAGCTATTTAATGCGAGAACCACGTTATCTGGTGTATTGAACACTCCACAGTGCGTTTGATATGCAGAACCGGCGACATCATGGATTTCGTCGGGGTTCAAGCTGAGATATGCATTTTCTGCGATAATCTTGGTGAGACTTCTGTCCGAAGTATGCAGAATCATCTAGATCGCTCGTTTCGAGCTATTTAATGCGAAAAAACAAGTTTTCTGGTGTTTTCAACATTCCACAGTGCGTTTGATATGCGGAACCGGCGATATCTTGATTTTCGTGGTGTTTCCAGGTGAGATATGCATTTTCTGCGATAATCTTGGTGAGTCTTCTGTCAGCAGTATGCAGAATCATCTAGATCGCTCTTTTCGAGCTATTAAATGCGTGATACACGTTATCTAGTTGTTTTCACCACTCCACAGTGCGTTTTATATACAGAACCGGCGATATCTTGATTTTCGTGGTGTTTCCAGCTGATATATGCATTTTCTGCGATAATCTTGGTGAGTCTTCTGCCAGCAGTATGCAGAATCATCGATATCGCTCTTTTCGATCTATTTAATGCGAGAAACACGATATCTGGTGTTTTGACCACTCCACAGGGCGTTTGATATGCAGCATCGGGGATATCTTGGTTTTCGTAGGGTTTCCAGCTGAAATATGCATTTTCTGCGATAAACTTTGTGAGTCTTCTGTCAGAAGTATGCAGAATCATCTAGATCGCTCGTTTCGAGCTATTTAATGCGAAAAAACAAGTTTTCTGGTGTTTTCAACATTCCACAGTACGTTTGATATGCAGAACCGGCGATATCTTGATTTTCGTGGGGTTTCCAGCTGAAATATGCATTTTCTGCGATAATCTTGGTGAGACGTCTGTCCGAAGTATGTAGAATCATCGAGATCGCTCTTTTCGAGCTATTTAATGCGACAAACACGTTATCTGGTGTTTTGACCACTCCACAGTGTGTTTGATATGCAGAACCGGCGATATCTTGATTTTCGTGGTGTTTCCAGCTGATATATGCATTTTCTGCGATAATCTTGGTGAGTCTTCTGCCAGCAGGATGCAGAATCATCGAGATCGCTCTTTTCGAGCTATTTAATGCGAGAAACACGTTATCTGGTGTATTCACCACTCCACAGTGCGTTTGATATGCAAAACCGGCGATATCTTGGTTTTCGTCGGGTTTCCAGCTGAGATATGCATTTTCTGCGATAATCTTGGTGAGTCTTCTGTCAGCAGTATGCAGAATCATCTAGATCACTCTTTTCGAGCTATTTAATGCGAGAACCACGTTATCTGGTGTATTGAACACTCCACAGTGCGTTTGATATGCAGAACCGGCGACATCATGGATTTCGTCGGGGTTCAAGCTGAGATATGCATTTTCTGCGATAATCTTGGTGAGACTTCTGTCCGAAGTATGCAGAATCATCTAGATCGCTCGTTTCGAGCTATTTAATGCGAAAAAACAAGTTTTCTGGTGTTTTCAACATTCCACAGTGCGTTTGATATGCGGAACCGGCGATATCTTGATTTTCGTGGTGTTTCCAGGTGAGATATGCATTTTCTGCGATAATCTTTGGTGAGTCTTCTGTCAGCAGTATGCAGAATCATCTAGATCGCTCTTTTCGAGCTATTAAATGCGTGATACACGTTATCTAGTTGTTTTCACCACTCCACAGTGCGTTTTATATACAGAACCGGCGATATCTTGATTTTCGTGGTGTTTCCAGCTGATATATGCATTTTCTGCGATAATCTTGGTGAGTCTTCTGCCAGCAGTATGCAGAATCATCGATATCGCTCTTTTCGATCTATTTAATGCGAGAAACACGATATCTGGTGTTTTGACCACTCCACAGGGCGTTTGATATGCAGCATCGGGGATATCTTGGTTTTCGTGGGGTTTCCAGCTGAAATATGCATTTTCTGCGATAAACTTTGTGAGTCTTCTGTCAGAAGTATGCAGAATCATCTAGATCGCTCGTTTCGAGCTATTTAATGCGAAAAAACAAGTTTTCTGGTGTTTTCAACATTCCACAGTACGTTTGATATGCAGAACCGGCGATATCTTGATTTTCGTGGGGTTTCCAGCTGAAATATGCATTTTCTGCGATAATCTTGGTGAGACGTCTGTCCGAAGTATGTAGAATCATCGAGATCGCTCTTTTCGAGCTATTTAATGCGACAAACACGTTATCTGGTGTTTTGACCACTCCACAGTGTGTTTGATATGCAGAACCGGCGATATCTTGATTTTCGTGGTGTTTCCAGCTGATATATGCATTTTCTGCGATAATCTTGGTGAGTCTTCTGCCAGCAGGATGCAGAATCATCGAGATCGCTCTTTTCGAGCTATTTAATGCGAGAAACACGTTATCTGGTGTATTCACCACTCCACAGTGCGTTTGATATGCAAAACCGGCGATATCTTGGTTTTCGTCGGGTTTCCAGCTGAGATATGCATTTTCTGCGATAATCTTGGTGAGTCTTCTGTCAGCAGTATGCAGAATCATCTAGATCACTCTTTTCGAGCTATTTAATGCGAGAACCACGTTATCTGGTGTATTGAACACTCCACAGTGCGTTTGATATGCAGAACCGGCGACATCTTGGTTTTCGTGGGGTTTCCAGCTGAAATATGCATTTTCTGCGATAATCTTGGTGAGACGTCTGTCCGAAGTATGTAGAATCATCGAGATCGCTCTTTTCGAGCTATTTAATGCGACAAACACGTTATCTGGTGTTTTGACCACTCCACAGTGTGTTTGATATGCAGAACCGGCGATATCTTGATTTTCGTGGTGTTTCCAGCTGATATATGCATTTTCTGCGATAATCTTGGTGAGTCTTCTGCCAGCAGTATGCAGAATCATCGAGATCGCTCTTTTCGAGCTATTTAATGCGAGAAACACGTTATCTGGTGTTTTGACCACTCCACAGTGCGTTTGATATGCAGAACCGGCGACATCTTGGTTTTCGTGGGGTTTCCAGCTGAAATATGCATTTTCTGCGATTATCTTGGTGAGACGTCTGTCCGAAGTATGCAGAATCATCGAGATCGCTCTTTTCGAGCTATTTAATGCGAGAAACACGTTATCTGGTGTTTTGACCACTCCACAGTGCGTTTGATATGCAGAACCGGCGACATCTTGGTTTTCGTGGGGTTTCCAGCTGAAATATGCATTTTCTGCGATAATCTTGGTGAGACGTCTGTCCGAAGTATGCAGAATCATCGAGATCGCTCTATTCGAGCTATTTAATGCGAGAAACACGTTATCTGGTGTTTTCACCACTCCACATTGCGCCTGATATGCAGAACCGGCGACATCTTGGTTTTCGTGGGGTTTCCAGCTGAAATATGCATTTTCTGCGATAATCTTGGTGAATCTTCTGTCAGAAGTATGCAGAATCATGTAGATCGTTCGTTTCGAGCTATTTAATGCGAAAAAACAAGTTTTCTGGTGTTTTGACCACTCCACAGTGCGTTTGATATGCAGAACCGGCGCCATCTTGATTTTCGTGAGGTATCAAGCTGAGATATGCATTTTCTCCGATAATATTGGTGAGACTTCAGTCAGAAGTATGCAGAATCTTCTAGATCGCTCGTTTCGAGCTATTTAATGCGAGAACCACGTTATCTGGTGTATTGAACACTCCACAGTGCGTTTGATATGCAGAACCGGCGACATCATGGATTTCGTCGGGGTTCAAGCTGAGATATGCATTTTCTGCGATAATCTTGGTGAGACTTCTGTCCGAAGTATGCAGAATCATCTAGATCGCTCGTTTCGAGCTATTTAATGCGAAAAAACCAGTTTTCTGGTGTTTTCAACATTCCACAGTGCGTTTGATATGCGGAACCGGCGATATCTTGATTTTCGTGGTGTTTCCAGGTGAGATATGCATTTTCTGCGATAATCTTGGTGAGTCTTCTGTCAGCAGTATGCAGAATCATCTAGATCGCTCTTTTCGAGCTATTAAATGCGAGATACACGTTATCTAGCTGTTTTCACCACTCCACAGTGCGTTTTATATACAGAACTGGCGACATCTTGATTTTCGTGAGGTTTCAAGCTGACATATGCATTTTCTGCGATAATATTGGTGAGACTTCTGTCCGAAGTATGCAGAATCATCGATATCGCTCTTTTCGATCTATTTAATGCGAGAATCACGATATCTGGTGTTTTGACCACTCCACAGGGCGTTTGATATGCAGCATCGGGGATATCTTGGTTTTCGTGGGGTTTCCAGCTGAAATATGCATTTTCTGCGATAAACTTTGTGAGTCTTCTGTCAGAAGTATGCAGAATCATCGAGATCGCTCTATTCGAACTCTTTAAAGCGAGAAACACGTTATCTGGTGTTTTCACCATCCACATTGCGCCTGATATGCAGAACCGGCGACATCTTGGTTTTCGTGGGGTTTCCAGCTTAAATGTGCATTTTCTGCGATAATCTTGGTGAGTCTTCTGACAGAAGTATGCAGAATCATGTAGATCGTTCGTTTCGAGTTATTTAATGCGAAAAAACAAGTTTTCTGGTGTTTTGACCACTCCACAGTGCGTTTGATATGTAGAGCCGCCGATAACTTGGTTTTCGTGGGGTTTCCAGCTGAAATATGCATTTTCTGCGATAATCTTGGTGAGTCCTCTGTCAGAAGTATGCAGAATCATCGAGATCGCTCTATTCGAGCTATTTAATGCGAGAAACACGTTATCTGGAGTATTGACCACTCCACAGTGCGTTTGATATGCAAAACCGGCGATATCTTGGTTTTCGTCGGTTTTCAAGCTGAGATATGCATTTTCAACGATAATCTTGGTGAGACTTCAGTCAGAAGTATGCAGAATCATCTAGATCGCTCGTTTCGAGCTATTTAATGCGAAAAAACAAGTTTTCTGGTGTTTTCAACATTCCACAGTGCGTTTGATATGCGGAACCGGCGATATCTTGATTTTCGTGGTGTTTCCAGGTGAGATATGCATTTTCTGCGATAATCTTGGTGAGTCTTCTGTCAGCAGTATGCAGAATCATCGATATCGCTCTTTTCGAGCTATTTATTGTGAGAAACGCGTTATCTGGTGTTTTGACAACTTCACAGTGCGTTTGATATGCAGAAATGGCGAAATCTTTTTTTTCGTCGGTTTTCATCCTGAGGTATGCATTTTCTGCGTTAACCTTGGTGCGACTTTTGTCAGAAGTATGCAGAATCATCTAGATCGCTCGTTTCGAGCTATTTAATACGAGAAACACGTTATCTGGTTGTTTTCACCACTCCACAGTGCGTTTGATATGCAGGACCGGCGACATCTTGATTTTCGTGGGGTTTCAAGCTGAGATATGCATTTTCTGCGATAATATTGGTGAGACTTCAGTAAGAAGTATGCAGAATCATCTAGATCGCTCGTTTCGAGCTATTTAATGCGAAAAAAACAAGTTTTCTGGTGTTTTCAATATTCCACAGTGCGTTTGATATGCAGACCCGGCGATATCTTGATTTTCGTGGTGTTTCCAGATGAGATATGCATTTTCTGCGATAATCTTGGTGAGTCTTCTGTCACAAGTATGCAGAATCATCGAGATCGCTCTTTTCGAGCTATTTAATGCGAGAAACACGTTATCTGGTGTTTTGACCGCTCCACAGTGCGTTTGATATGCAGAACCGGCGACATCTTGGTTTTCGTGGGGTTTCCAGCTGAAATATGCATTTTCTGCGATAATCTTGGTGAGACGTCTGTCCGAAGTATGCAGAATCATCGAGATCGCTCTATTCGAGCTATTTAATGCGAGATACACGTTATCTGGTTGTTTTCATCACTCCACAGGGCGTTTGATATGCAGAACCGGCGATATCTTGGTTTTCGTGGGGTTTCCAGCTGAGATATGCATTTTCTGCGATAATATTGGTGAGACTTCTGTCCGAAGTATGCAGAGTCATCTAGATCGTAATTTTCGAGCTATTTAATGCGAGAAACTCGTTTTCTGGGGTTTTCACCAATCCACAGTTCGTTGGATATGCAGAACAGGAGATATCTTGGTTTTCGTGGGGTTTCCAGCTGAAATATGCATTTTCTGCGATAATCTTGGTGTTTCATCTATGAGAAGTATGCAGAATCATCCAGAACGATCTTTTCGAGCTAGTTAATGCGAGTAACACGTTATCTGGTGTTTTCACAACTCCACAGTGCGTTTGATATGCAGAACCGGCGACATCATGGATTTCGTCGGGGTTCAAGCTGAGATATGCATTTTCTGCGATAATCTTGGTGAGACTTCTGCCCGAAGTATGCAGAGTAATCGAGATTGTACTTTTCAAGCTATTTAATGCGAGAAACACGTTTTCTGGGGTATTCACCAATCCACAGTTCGTTGGATATGCAGAACAGGAGATATCTTGATTTTCGTGGGGTTTCCAGCTGAAATATGCATTTGCTGCGATAATCTTGGTGTTTCATCTATGAGAAGTATGCAGAATCATCTAGATCGCTCTTTTCGAGCTATTTAATGCGAGAAACACGTTATCTGGTGTTTTCACCACTCCACAGTGCGTTTGATATGCAGAACCAGCGATATCTTGGTTTTCGTGGGGTTTCAAGATGAGATATGCATTTTCTGCGATAATCTTGGTGAGACTCCTGTCCGAAGTATGCAGAATCATCGAGATCGCTCTTCTCGAGCTATTTAATGCGAGAAGCAAGTTATCTGGTGTTTTCACCACTCCACAGTGCGTTTGATATGCAGATCCAGCGATATCTTGGTTTTCGTGGGGTTTCAAGCTCAGATATGCATTTTCTGCGATAATCTTGGTGAGACTTCTGTCCGAAGTATGCAGAGTCATCGAGATCGTACTTTTCGAGCTATTTAATGCGAGAAACTCGTTTTCTGGGGTATTCACCAATCCACAGTTCGTTGGATATGCAGAACAGGAGATATCTTGGTTTTCGTGGGGTTTCCAGCTGAAATATGCATTTGCTGCGATAATCTTGGTGAAACATCTGTCCGAAGTATGCAGAAACATCGAGATCGCACTTTTCGATCTATTTAATGCGAGAAACACGTTGTCTGGTGTTTTCACCACTCCACAGTTGGTTTGATATGCAGAACCGGCAATGTCTGGTTTTCCTCGGGTTTCAAGCTGAGATATGCATTTTATGCGATAATCTTGGTGAGACTTCTGTCCGAAGTATGCAGAGTCATCTAGATCGTAATTTTCGAGCTATTTAATGCGAGAAACACGTTTTCTGGGGTTTTCACCAATCCACAGTTCGTTGGATATGCAGAACAGGAGATATCTTGATTTTCGTGGGGTTTCCAGCTGAAATATGCATTTGCTGCGATAATCTTGGTGTTTCATCTATGAGAAGTATGCAGAATCATCCAGAACGATCTTTTCGAGCTAGTTAATGCGAGTAACACGTTATCTGGTGTTTTCACCACTCCACAGTGCGTTTGATATGCAGAACCGGCGACATCATGGATTTCGTCGGGGTTCAAGCTGAGATATGCATTTTCTGCGATAATCTTGGTGAGACTTCTGTCCGAAGTATGCTGAATCATCTAGATCGCTCTTTTCGAGCTATTTAATGCGAGAAACACGTTATCTGGTGTTTTCACCACTCCACAGTGCGTTTGATATGCAGAACCAGCGATATCTTGGTTTTCGTGGGGATTCAAACTGAGATATGCAATTTCTGCGATAATCTAGGTGAGACTTCTGTCCGAAGTATGCTTAATCATCGAGATCGCTCGTTTCGAGCTACTTAATGCGAGAAACACGTGATCTGGTGTTTTCACCACTCCACAGGGCGAATGATATGCAGAACCGACGATATCTTGGTTTTCGTGGGGTTTCAAGCTCAGATATGCATTTTCTGCGATAATCTTGGTGAGACTTCTGTCCGAAGTATGCAGAGTCATCGAGATCGCTCTTTTCGAGCTATTTAATGCGAGAAACAAGTTACCTGGTGTTTTCACCACTCCACAGTGCGTTTGATATGCAGAACCAGCGATATCTTGGTTTTCGTGGGGTTTCAAGCTCAGATATGCATTTTCTGCGATAATCTTGGTGAGACTTCTGTCCGAAGTATGCAGAATCATCGAGATCGCACTTTTCGAGCTATTTAATGCGAGAAACACGTTATCTGGTGTATTCACCACTCCACAGCGCGTTTGATATGCAGAACCGGCGACATCATGGATTTCGTCGGGGTTCAAGCTGAGATATGCATTTTCTGCGATAATCTTGGTGAGACTTCTGTCCGAAGTATGCTGAATCATCTAGATCGCTCTTTTCGAGCTATTTAATGCGAGAAACACGTTATCTGGTGTTTTCACCACTACACAGTGCGTTTGATATGCAGAACCAGCGATATCTTGGTTTTCGTGGGGTTTCAAGATGAGATATGCATTTTCTGCGATAATCTTGGTGAGACTTCTGTCCGAAGTATGCAGAATCATCGAGATCGCTCTTCTCGAGCTATTTAATGCGAGAAACAAGTTATCTGGTGTTTTCACCACTCCACAGTGCGTTTGATATGCAGAACCGGCGCCATCTTGATTTTCGTGAGGTATCAAGCTGAGATATGCATTTTCTGCGATAATATTGGTGAGACTTCAGTCAGAAGTATGCAGAATCTTCTAGATCGCTCGTTTCGAGCTTTTTAATGCGAGAACCACGTTATCTGGTGTATTGAACACTCCACAGTGCGTTTGATATGCAGAACCGGCGACATCATGGATTTCGTCGGGGTTCAAGCTGAGATATGCATTTTCTGCGATAATCTTGGTGAGACTTCTGTCCGAAGTATGCAGAATCATCTAGATCGCTCGTTTCGAGCTATTTAATGCGAAAAAACAAGTTTTCTGGTGTTTTCAACATTCCACAGTGCGTTTGATATGCGGAACCGGCGATATCTTGATTTTCGTGGTGTTTCCAGGTGAGATATGCATTTTCTGCGATAATCTTGGTGAGTCTTCTGTCAGCAGTATGCAGAATCATCTAGATCGCTCTTTTCGAGCTATTAAATGCGAGATACACGTTATCTAGTTGTTTTCACCACTCCACAGTGCGTTTTATATACAGAACTGGCGACATCTTGATTTTCGTGAGGTTTCAAGCTGACATATGCATTTTCTGCGATAATATTGGTGAGACTTCTGTCCGAAGTATGCAGAATCATCGATATCGCTCTTTTCGATCTATTTAATGCGAGAAACACGATATCTGGTGTTTTGACCACTCCACAGGGCGTTTGATATGCAGCATCGGGGATATCTTGGTTTTCGTGGGGTTTCCAGCTGAAATATGCATTTTCTGCGATAAACTTTGTGAGTCTTCTGTCAGAAGTATGCAGAATCATCGAGATCGCTCTATTCGACCTCTTTAAAGCGAGAAACACGTTATCTGGTGTTTTCACCATCCACATTGCGCCTGATATGCAGAACCGGCGACATTTTGGTTTTCGTGGGGTTTCCAGCTTAAATGTGCATTTTCTGCGATAATCTTGGTGAGTCTTCTGACAGAAGTATGCAGAATCATGTAGATCGTTCGTTTCGAGTTATTTAATGCGAAAAAACAAGTTTTCTGGTGTTTTGACCACTCCACAGTGCGTTTGATATGTAGAGCCGCCGATAACTTGGTTTTCGTGGGGTTTCCAGCTGAAATATGCATTTTCTGCGATAATCTTGGTGAGTCCTCTGTCAGAAGTATGCAGAATCATCGAGATCGCTCTATTCGAGCTATTTAATGCGAGAAACACGTTATCTGGTGTATTGACCACTCCACAGTGCGTTTGATATGCAAAACCGGCGATATCTTGGTTTTCGTCGGTTTTCAAGCTGAGATATGCATTTTCAACGATAATCTTGGTGAGACTTCAGTCAGAAGTATGCAGAATCATCTAGATCGCTCGTTTCGAGCTATTTAATGCGAAAAAACAAGTTTTCTGGTGTTTTCAACATTCCACAGTGCGTTTGATATGCGGAACCGGCGATATCTTGATTTTCGTGGTGTTTCCAGGTGAGATATGCATTTTCTGCGATAATCTTGGTGAGTCTTCTGTCAGCAGTATGCAGAATCATCTAGATCGCTCTTTTCGAGCTATTTAATGCGAGATACACGTTATCTGGTTGTTTTCATCACTCCACAGGGCGTTTGATATGCAGAACCGGCGATATCTTGGTTTTCGTGGGGTTTCCAGCTGAGATACGCATTTTCTGCGATAATATTGGTGAGACTTCAGTCCGAAGTATGCAGAGTCATCGAGATCGTACTTTTCAAGCTATTTAATGCGAGAAACACGTTTTCTGGGGTATTCACCAATCCACAGTTCGTTGGATATGCAGAACAGGAGATATCTTGGTTTTCGTGGGGTTTCCAGCTGAAATATGCATTTGCTGCGATAATCTTGGTGTTTCATCTATGAGAAGTATGCAGAATCATCCAGAACGATCTTTTCGAGCTAGTTAATGCGAGTAACACGTTATCTGGTGTTTTCACCACTCCACAGTGCGTTTTATATGCAGAACCGGCGACATCATGGATTTCGTCGGGGTTCAAGCTGAGATATGCATTTGCTGCGATAATCTTGGTGAGACTTCTGTCCGAAGTATGCTGAATCATCTAGATCGCTCTTTTCGAGCTATTTAATGCGAGAAACACGTTATCTGGTGTTTTCACCACTCCACAGTGCGTTTGATATGCAGAACCAGCGATATCTTGGTTTTCGTGGGGTTTCAAGATGAGATATGCATTTTCTGCGATAATCTTGGTGAGACTCCTGTCCGAAGTATGCAGAATCATCGAGATACGCTCTTCTCGAGCTATTTAATGCGAGAAACAAGTTATCTGGTGTTTTCACCACTCCACAGTGCGTTTGATATGCAGATCCAGCGATATCTTGGTTTTCGTGGGGTTTCAAGCTCAGATATGCATTTTCTGCGATAATCTTGGTGAGACTTCTGTCCGAAGTATGCAGAGTCATCGAGATCGTACATTTCGAGCTATTTAATGCGAGAAACACGTTTTCTGGGGTATTCACCAATCCACAGTTCGTTGGATATGCAGAACAGGAGATATCTTGGTTTTCGTGGGGTTTCCAGCTGAAATATGCATTTGCTGCGATAATCTTGGTGAAATATCTGTCCGAAGTATGCAGAAACATCGAGATCGCACTTTTCGATCTATTTAATGCGAGAAACACGTTGTCTGGTTTTTTCACCACTCCACAGTTGGTTTGATATGCAGAACCGGCAATGTCTGGTTTTCGTTAGGTTTCAAGCTGAGATATGCATTTTATGCGATAATCTTGGTGAGACTTCTGTCCGAAGTATGCAGAGTCATCTAGATCGTAATTTTCGAGCTATTTAATGCGAGAAACTCGTTTTCTGGGGTTTTCACCAATCCACAGTTCGTTGGATATGCAAAACAGGAGATATCTTGGTTTTCGTGGGGTTTCCAGCTGAAATATGCATTTTCTGCGATAATCTTGGTGTTTCATCTATGAGAAGTATGCAGAATCATCCAGAACGATCTTTTCGAGCTAGTTAATGCGAGTAACACGTTATCTGGTGTTTTCACCACTCCACAGTGCGTTTGATATGCAGAACCGGCGACATCATGGATTTCGTCGGGGTTCAATCTGAGATATGCATTTTCTGCGATAATCTTGGTGAGACTTCTGTTCGAAGTATGCAGAGTAATCGAGATCGTACTTTTCAAGCTATTTAATGCGAGAAACACGTTTTCTGGGGTATTCACCAATCCACAGTTCGTTGGATATGCAGAACAGGAGATATCTTGATTTTCGTGGGGTTTCCAGCTGAAATATGCATTTGCTGCGATAATCTTGGTGTTTCATCTATGAGAAGTATGCAGAATCATCCAGAACGATCTTTTCGAGCTAGTTAATGCGAGTAACACGTTATCTGGTGTTTTCACCACTCCACAGTGCGTTTGATATGCAGAACCAGCGATATCTTGGTTTTCGTGGGGTTTCAAGCTCAGATATGCATTTTCTGCGATAATCTTGGTGAGACTTCTGTCCGAAGTATGCAGAATCATCGCGATCGCACTTTTCGAGCTATTTAATGCGAGAAACACATTATCTGGTGTTTTCACCACTCCACAGTGCGTTTGATATGCAGAACCAGCAATATCTTGGTTTTCGTGGGGTTTCAAGCTGAGATATGCATTTCCCTGCGATAATCTTGTTGAGACTTCTGTCCGAAGTATGCTTAATCATCGAGATCGTACTTTTCGAGCTATTTAAAGCGAGAAACACGTTTTCTGGGGTTTTCACCACTCCACAGTTCGTTGGATATGCAGAACAGGAGATAGCTTGGTTTTCGTGGGGTTTCTAGCAGAGATATGCATTTTCTGCGATAATCATGGTGAGACTTCCCTTAGAAGTATGCAGAACCATCGAGATCGCACATTTCGATCTATTTAATTCGAGAAACACGTTGTCTGGTGTTTTCACCACTCCACAGTTGGTTTGATATGCAGAACCGGCGATATCTGGGTTTTCGTGGGGTTTCAAGCTGAATTATGCATTTTTTACGATAATCTTGGTGAGACTTCTGTCCGAAGTATGCTTAATCATCGAGATCGCTCGTTTCGACCTATTTAATGCGAGAAACACGTTATCTGGTGTTTTCACCACTCCACAGTGCGTTTGATATGCAGAACCAGCGATATCTTGGTTTTCGTGGGGTTTCAAGCTGAGATATGCATTGCCCTGCGATAATCTTGGTGAGACTTCTGTCCGAAGTATGCAGAATCATCGAGATGGCTCCATTCGAGCTATTTAATGCGAGAAACACGTTGTCTGGTGTTTTCACCACTCCACAGTTGGTTTGATATGCAGAACCGGCGATGTTTGGTTTTCGTCGGGTTTCAAGCTGAGATATGCATTTTTTACGATAATCTTGATGAGACTTCTGTCCGAAGTATGCTTAATCATCGAGATCGCTCGTTTCGACCAATTTAATGCGAGAAACACGTTATCTGGTGTTTTCAGCACTCCACAGTGCGGTTGATATGCAGAACTGGCGGTATCTTGGTTTTCGTGGGGTTTCAAGCTGAGATATGCATTTTTTATGATAATCTTGGTGAGACTTCTCTCCGAAGTATGCTTAATCATCAAGATCGCTCTATTCGAGCTATTTAATGCGAGAAACACGTTATCTGGTGTTTTCAGCACTCCACAGTGCGTTTGATATGCAGAACCTGCGATCTCTTGGTTTTCGTGGGGATTCAAGCTCAGATATGCATTTTCTGCGATAATCTTGGTGAGACTTCTGTTCGAAGTATGCAGAGTAATCGAGATCGTACTTTTCAAGCTATTTAATGCGAGAAACACGTTTTCTGGGGTATTCACCAATCCACAGTTCGTTGGATATGCAGAACAGGAGATATCTTGATTTTCGTGGGGTTTCCAGCTGAAATATGCATTTGCTGCGTTAATCTTGGTGTTTCATCTATGAGAAGTATGCAGAATCATCCAGAACGATCTTTTCGAGCTAGTTAATGCGAGTAACACGTTATCTGGTGTTTTCACCACTCCACAGTGCGTTTGATATGCAGAACCGGCGACATCATGGATTTCGTCGGGGTTCAAGCTGAGATATGCATTTTCTGCGATAATCTTGGTGAGACTTCTGTCCGAAGTATGCTGAATCATCTAGATCGCTCTTTTCGAGCTATTTAATGCGAGAAACACGTTATCTGGTGTTTTCACCACTCCACAGTGCGTTTGATATGCAGAACCAGCGATATCTTGGTTTTCGTGGGGATTCAAACTGAGATATGCAATTTCTGCGATAATCTAGGTGAGACTTCTGTCCGAAGTATGCTTAATCATCGAGATCGCTCGTTTCGAGCTACTTAATGCGAGAAACACGTGATCTGGTGTTTTCACCACTCCACAGGGCGAATGATATGCAGAACCGACGATATCTTGGTTTTCGTGGGGTTTCAAGCTCAGATATGCATTTTCTGCGATAATCTTGGTGAGACTTCTGTCCGAAGTATGCAGAGTCATCGAGATCGCTCTTTTCGAGCTATTTAATGCGAGAAACAAGTTACCTGGTGTTTTCACCACTCCACAGTGCGTTTGATATGCAGAACCAGCGATATCTTGGTTTTCGTGGGGTTTCAAGCTCAGATATGCATTTTCTGCGATAATCTTGGTGAGACTTCTGTCCGAAGTATGCAGAATCATCGAGATCGCACTTTTCGAGCTATTTAATGCGAGAAACACATTATCTGGTGTATTCACCACTCCACAGCGCGTTTGATATGCAGAACCGGCGACATCATGGATTTCGTCGGGGTTCAAGCTGAGATATGCATTTTCTGCGTTAATCTTGGTGAGACTTCTGTCCGAAGTATGCTGAATCATCTAGATCGCTCTTTTCGAGCTATTTAATGCGAGAAACACGTTATCTGGTGTTTTCACCACTACACAGTGCGTTTGATATGCAGAACCAGCGATATCTTGGTTTTCGTGGGGTTTCAAGATGAGATATGCATTTTCTGCGATAATCTTGGAGAGACTTCTGTCCGAAGTATGCAGAATCATCGAGATCGCTCTTCTCGAGCTATTTAATGCGAGAAACAAGTTATCTGGTGTTTTCACCACTCCACAGTGCGTTTGATATGCAGAACCAGCGATATCTTGGTTTTCGTGGGGTTTCAAGCTCAGATATGCGTTTTTTGCGATAATCTTGGTGCGACTTCTGTTCGAAGTATGCAGAATCATCGAGATCGCACTTTTCGATCTATTTAATGCGAGATACACGTTATCAGGTTGTTTTCATCACTCCACAGGGCGTTTGATATGCAGAACCGGCGATATCTTGGTTTTCGTGGGGTTTCCAGCTGAGATATGCATTTTCTGCGATAATATTGGTGAGACTTCTGTCCGAAGTATGCAGAGTCATCTAGATCGTACTTTTCGAGCTATTTAATGCGAGAAACACGTTTTCTGGAGTTTTCACCAATCCACAGTTCGTTGGATATGCAGAACAGGAGATATCTTGGTTTTCGTGGGGTTTCCAGATGAAATATGCATTTTCTGCGATAATCTTGGTGTTTCATCTATGAGAAGTATGCAGAATCACCCAGAACGATCTTTTCGAGCTAGTTAATGCGAGTAACACGTTATCTGGTGTTTTCACCACTCCACAGTGCGTTTGATATGCAGAACCGGCGACATCATGGATTTCGTCGGGGTTCAAGCTGAGATATGCATTTTCTGCGATAATCTTGGTGAGACTTCTGTCCGAAGTATGCTGAACCATCGAGATCACTCGTTTCGACCTATCTAATGCGAGAAACACGTTATCTGGTGTTTTCACCACTCCACAGTGCGTTTGATATGCAGAACCAGCGATATCTTGGTTTTCGTGGGGTTTCAAGCTGAGATATGCATTTCCCTGCGATAATCTTGTTGAGACTTCTGTCCGAAGTATGCAGAATCATCGAGATCGCACTTTTCGAGCTATTTAATGCGAGAAACAAGTTATCTGGTGTTTTCACCACTCCACAGTGCGTTTGATATGCAGAACCAGCGATATCTTGGTTTTCGTGGGGTTTCAAGCTCAGATATGCATTTTCTGCGATAATCTTGGTGAGACTTCTGTCCGAAGTATGCAGAATCATCGCGATCGCACTTTTCGAGCTATTTAATGCGAGAAACACATTATCTGGTGTTTTCACCACTCCACAGTGCGTTTGATATGCAGAACCAGCAATATCTTGGTTTTCGTGGGGTTTCAAGCTGAGATATGCATTTCCATGCGATAATCTTGTTGAGACTTCTGTCCGAAGTATGCAGAATCATCGAGATCGCACTTTTCGAGCTATTTAATGCGAGAAACAAGTTATCTGGTGTTTTCACCACTCCACAGTGCGTTTGATATGCAGAACCAGCGATATCTTGGTTTTCGTGGGGTTTCAAGCTCAGATATGCATTTTCTGCGATAATCTTGGTGAGACTTCTGTCCGAAGTATGCAGAATCATCGCGATCGCACTTTTCGAGCTATTTAATGCGAGAAACACATTATCTGGTGTTTTCACCACTCCACAGTGCGTTTGATATGCAGAACCAGCGATATCTTGGTTTTCGTGGGGTTTCAAGCTCAGATATGCATTTTCTGCGATAATCTTGGTGAGACTTCTGTCCGAAGTAAGCTTAATCATCGAGATCGTACTTTTCGAGCTATTTAAAGCGAGAAACACGTTTTCTGGGGTTTTCACCACTCCACAGTTCGTTGGATATGCAGAACAGGAGATAGCTTGGTTTTCGTGGGGTTTCTAGCAGAGATATGCATTTTCTGCGATAATCATGGTGAGACTTCTCTTAGAAGTATGCAGAACCATCGAGATCGCACATTTCGATCTATTTAATTCGAGAAACACGTTGTCTGGTGTTTTCACCACTCCACAGTTGGTTTGATATGCAGAACCGGCGATATCTGGGTTTTCGTGGGGTTTCAAGCTGAATTATGCATTTTTTACGATAATCTTGGTGAGACTTCTGTCCGAAGTATGCTTAATCATCGAGATCGCTCGTTTCGACCTATTTAATGCGAGAAACACGTTATCTGGTGTTTTCACCACTCCACAGTGCGTTTGATATGCAGAACCAGCGATATCTTGGTTTTCGTGGGGTTTCAAGCTGAGATATGCATTTCCCTGCGATAATCTTGGTGAGACTTCTGTCCGAAGTATGCAGAATCATCGAGATGGCTCCATTCGAGCTATTTAATGCGAGAAACACGTTGTCTGGTGTTTTCACCACTCCACAGTTGGTTTGATATGCAGAACCGGCGATGTTTGGTTTTCGTCGGGTTTCAAGCTGAGATATGCATTTTTTACGATAATCTTGATGAGACTTCTGTCCGAAGTATGCTTAATCATCGAGATCGCTCGTTTCGACCAATTTAATGCGAGAAACACGTTATCTGGTGTTTTCAGCACTCCACAGTGCGGTTGATATGCAGAACTGGCGGTATCATGGTTTTCGTGGGGTTTCAAGCTGAGATATGCATTTTTTATGATAATCTTGGTGAGACTTCTCTCCGAAGTATGCTTAATCATCGAGATCGCTCGTTTCGAGCTATTTAATGCGAGAAACACGTTATCTGGTGTTTTCAGCACTCCACAGTGCGTTTGATATGCAGAACCTGCGATCTCTTGGTTTTCGTGGGGATTCAAGCTCAGATATGCATTTTCTGCGATAATCTTGGTGAGACTTCTGTCCGAAGTATGCAGAGTCATCGAGATCGTACTTTTCGATCAATTTAATGCGAGAAACACGTTTTCTGGTGTTTTCAGCACTCCACAGTGCGGTTGATATGCAGAACTGGCGGTATCATGGTTTTCGTGGGGTTTCAAGCTGACATATGCATTTTTTATGATAATCTTGGTGAGACTTCTCTCCGAAGTATGCTTAATCATCGAGATCGCTCGTTTCGAGCTATTTAATGCGAGAAACACGTTATCTGGTGTTTTCGCCACTCCACAGTGCGTTGGATATGCAGAACCGGAGATATTTTGGTTTTCGTCGGGTTTCATGCTGTAATATGCATTTTCTACGATAAGCTTGGTGAGACATCAGTCCGAAGTATGCAGAAACATCGAGAGCGCTCTTTTCGAGCTGTTTAATGCGAGAAACACGTTATCTGGTGTTATCACCACTGCACAGTGCGTTTGATAATCAGAACCGGCGATATCTTGGTTTTTGTTGGGTTTCAAGCTGAGATATGCATTTTTTACGATAATCTTGGTGAGACTTTTGTCCGAAGTATGCTTACTCATCGAGATCGCTCTTTTCGAGCTATTTAATGCGAGAAACACGTTTTCTGGGGTTTTCACGACACACAGTTCTTCGGATATGCAGAACAGGTGATATCTTGGTTTTCGAGGGGTTTCAAGCTGAGATATGCATTTTCTGCGATAACCTTGGAGAGACTTCTGTCCGAAGTATGCAGAATCATCGAGATCGCTCTTTTGGAGCTATTTAATGCGAGAAACACGTTTTCTGGGGTTTTCACCACACCACAGTTCGTTGGATATGCAGAACAGGTGATACCTTGGTTTTCGAGGGGTTTCAAGCTGAGATATGCATTTTCTGCGATAATCTTGGAGAGACTTCTGTCCGAAGTATGCAGAATCATCGAGATCGCTCTTTTCGAGCTATTTAATGCGAGAAACACGTTTTCTGGGGTTTTCACCACACCACAGTTCGTTGGATATGCAGAACAGGTGATATCTTGGTTTTCGAGGGGTTTCAAGTTTAGATATGCATTTTCTGCGATAATCTTGGAGAGACTTCTGTCCGAAGTATGCAGAATCATCGAGATCGCTCTTTTCGAGCTATTTAATGCAAGAAACACGTTATCTGGTGTTTTCACCACTCCACAGTGCGTTTGATATGCAGAACCAGCGATATCTTGGTTTTCGTGGGGTTTCAAGCTGAGATATGCATTTTTTACGATAATCTTGGTGAGACTTCTGTCCGAAGTATGCAGAATCATCGAGAGCGCTCTTTTCGAGCTATTTAATGCGAGAAACTCGTTTTCTGGGGTTTTCACCACTCCACAGTTCGTTGGATATGCAGAACCGGAGATATTTTGGTTTTCGTCGGGTTTCATGCGTAGATATGCATTTTCTACGATAAGCTAGGTGAGACATCTGTCCGAAGTATGCAGAAACATCGAGAGCGCTCTTTTCGAGCTATTTAATGCGAGAAACTCTTTTTCTGGGGTTTTCACCACTCCGCAGTTCGTTGGATATGCAGAACCGGAGATATCATGGATTTCGTGGGGTTTCAAGCTGAGCTATACATTTTTTACGATAATCTTGGTGAGACTCCTGTCCGAAGTATGCTTAATCATCGAGATCGCTCGTTTCGACCTATTTAATGCGAGAAACACGTTATCTGGTGTTTTCAGCACTCCACAGTGCGTTTGATATGCAGAACCAGCGATATCTGGGTTTTCGTGGGGTTTCAAGCTGAGATATGCATTTTCTGCGATAATCTTGATGAGACTTCTGTCCGAAGTGTGCAGAATCATCGAGATCGCTCTTTTCGAGTTATTTAATGCGAGAAACACGTTATCTGGTGTTTTCACCACTCCACAGTGCGTTTGATATGCAGAACCAGCGATATCTTGGTTTTCGTGGGGTTTCAAGCTGAGATATGCATTTTTTACGATAATCTTGGTGAGACTTCTGTCCGAAGTATGCAGAATCATCGAGATCGCTCGTTTCGAGCTATTTAATGCGAGAAACACGTTATCTGGTGTTTTCACCACTCCACAGTGCGTTGGATATGCAGAACCGGAGATATTTTGGTTTTCGTCGGGTTTCATGCTGAGATATGCATTTTCTACGATCAGCTTGGTGAGACATCTGTCCGAAGTATGCAGAAACATCGAGAGCGTTCTTTTCGAGCTATTTAATGCGAGAAACTCGTTTTCAGGGGTTTTCACCACTCCACAGTTCGTTGGATATGCAGAACCGGAGATATTTCGGTTTTCGTCGGGTTTCATGCTGAGATATGCATTTTCTACGATAAGCTAGGTGAGACATCTGTCCGCAGTATGCAGAAACATCGAGAGCGCTCTTTTCGAGCTATTTAATGCGAGAAACACGTTTTCTGGGGTTTTCACCACACCACAGTTCGTTGGATATGCAGAACAGGTGATATCTTGGTTTTCGAGGGGTTTCAAGCTGAGATATGCATTTTCTGCGATAATCTTGGAGAGACATCAGTCCGAAGTATGCAGAAACATCGAGAGCGCTCTTTTCTAGCTATTTAATGCGAGAAACACGTTATCTGGTGTTTTCAGCACTCCACAGTGCGTTTGATATGCAGAACCAGCGATATCTGGGTTTTCGTCGGGTTTCAAGCTGAGATATGCATTTTTTACGATAATCTTGGTGAGACTTCTGTCCGAAGTATGCTTGATCATCGAGATCGCTCGTTTCGACCTATTTAATGCGAGAAACACGTTATCTGGTGTTTTGACCACTCCACAGTGCGTTTGATATGCAGAACCGGCGATATCTTGGTTTTTGTGGGGTTTCAAGCTGAGATATGCATTTTTTACGATAATCTTGGTGAGACTTCTGTCCGAAGTATGCTTAGTCATCAAGATCGCTCTATTCGAGCTATTTAATGCGAGAAACACGTTATCTGGTGTTTTCAGCACTCCACAGTGCGTTTGATATGCAGAACCAGCGATATCTTGGTTTTCGTGGGGATTCAAGCTCAGATATGCAATTTCTACGAACATCTTGGTTAGACTTCTGTCCGAAGTATGCTTTATCATCGAGATCGCTCGTTTCGAGCTATTTAATGCGAGAAACACGTTATCTGGTGTTTTCACCACACCACAGTTCGTTGGATATGCAGAACAGGTGATATCTTGGTTTTCGAGGGGTTTCAAGCTGAGATATGCATTTTCTGCCATAATCTTGGAGAGACTTCTGTCCGAAGTATGCAGAATCATCGAGAGCGCTCTTTTCGAGCTATTTAATGCGAGAAACACGTTTTCTGGGGGTTTCACCACACCATAGTTCGTTGGATATGCAGAACAGGTGATATCTTGGTTTTCGAGGGGTTTCAAGCTGAGATATGCATTTTCTGCCATAATCTTGGAGAGACTTCTGTCCGAAGTATGCAGAATCATCGAGAGCGCTCTTTTCAAGCTATTTAATGCGAGAAACACGTTTTCTGGGGTTTTCACCACACCATAGTTCGTTGGATATGCAGAACAGGCGATATCTTGGTTTTCGTGTGGTTTCAAGCTGAGATATGCATTTTCTGCGATAATCTTGGTGAGACTTCTGTCCGAAGTGTGCAGAATCATCGAGATCGCTCTTTTCGAGTTATTTAATGCGAGAAACACGTTATCTGGTGTTTTCACCACTCCACAGTGCGTTTGATATGCAGAACCAGCGATATCTTGGTTTTCGTGGGGTTTCAAGCTGAGATATGCATTTTTTACGATAATCTTGGTGAGACTTCTGTCCGAAGTATGCAGAATCATCGAGATCGCTCGTTTCGAGCTATTTAATGCGAGAAACACGTTATCTGGTGTTTTCACCACTCCACAGTGCGTTGGATATGCAGAACCGGAGATATTTCGGTTTTCGTCGGGTTTCATGCTGAGATATGCATTTTCTACGATAAGCTAGGTGAGACATCTGTCCGCAGTATGCAGAAACATCGAGAGCGCTCTTTTCGAGCTATTTAATGCGAGAAACACGTTTTCTGGGGTTTTCACCACACCACAGTTCGTTGGATATGCAGAACAGGTGATATCTTGGTTTTCGAGGGGTTTCAAGCTGAGATATGCATTTTCTGCGATAATCTTGGTGAGACTTCTGTCCGAAGTATGCAGAAACATCGAGAGCGCTCTTTTCGAGCTATTTAATCCGAGAAACTCGTTTTCAGGGGTTTTCACCACTCCACAGTTCGTTGGATATGCAGAACCGGAGATATGTTGGTTTTCGTCGGGTTTCATGCTGAGATATGCATTTTCTACGATAAGCTAGGTGAGACATCTGTCCGAAGTATGCAGAAACATCGAGAGCGCTCTTTTCGAGCTATTTAATGCGAGAAACACGTTTTCTGGGGTTTTCACCACACCATAGTTCGTTGGATATGCAGAACAGGTGATATCTTGGTTTTCGAGGGGTTTCAAGCTGAGATATGCATTTTCTGCCATAATCTTGGAGAGACTTCTGTCCGAAGTATGCAGAATCATCGAGAGCGCTCTTTTCAAGCTATTTAATGCGAGAAACACGTTTTCTGGGGTTTTCACCACACCATAGTTCGTTGGATATGCAGAACAGGTGATATCTTGGTTTTCGAGGGGTTTCAAGCTGAGATATGCATTTTCTGCCATAATCTTGGAGAGACTTCTGTCCGAAGTATGCAGAATCATCGAGATCGCACTTTTCGAGCTATTTAATGCGAGAAACACGTTATCTGGTGTTTTCACCACACCACAGTGCGTTTGATATGCAGAACCGGCGATATCTTGGTTTTTGTGGGGTTTCAAGCTGAGATATGCATTTTTTACGATAATCTTGGTGAGACTTCTGTCCGAAGTATGCTTAGTCATCAAGATCGCTCTATTCGAGGTATTTAATGCGAGAAACACGTTATCTGGTGTTTTCAGCACTCCACAGTGCGTTTGATATGCAGAACCAGCGATATCTTGGTTTTCTTGGGGATTCAAGCTCAGATATGCAATTTCTACGAACATCTTGGTTAGACTTCTGTCCGAAGTATGCTTAATCATCGAGATCGCTCGTTTCGAGCTATTTAATGCGAGAAACACGTTATCTGGTGTTTTCAAAACTCCACAGTGCGTATGATATGCAGAACCGACGATATCTTGGTTTTCGTGGGGTTTCAAGCTCAGATATGCATTTTCTGCGATAATCTTGGTGAGACTTCTGTCCGAAGTATGCAGAGTCATCGAGATCGTACTTTTCGAGCTATTTAATGCGAGAAACACGTTTTCTGGGGTTTTCACCACTCCACAGTTCGTTGGATATGCAGAACAGGAGATATCTTGGTTTTCGTGGGGTTTCTAGCAGAGATATGCATTTTCTGCGATAATCTTGGAGAGACATCAGTCCGAAGTATGCAGAAACATCGAGAGCGCTCTTTTCGAGCTATTTAATGCGAGAAACACGTTATCTGGTGTTTTCACCACTCTACAGTGCGTTTGATAATCAGAACCGGCGATATCTTGGTTTTTGTTGGGTTTCAAGCTGAGATATGCATTTTTTACGATAATCTTGGTGAGACTTCTGTCCGAAGTATGCAGAATCATCGAGATCGCTCGTTTCGAGCTATTTAATGCGAGAAACACGTTATCTGGTGTTTTCTCCACTCCACAGTGCGTTTGATAATCAGAACCGGCGATATCTTGGTTTTTGTTGGGTTTCAAGCTGAGATATGCATTTTTTACGATAATCTTGGTGAGACTTCTGTCCGAAGTATGCTTAATCATCGAGATCGCTCTATTCGAGCAATTTAATGCGAGAAACACGTTTTCTGGGGTTTTCACCACACCAGAGTTCGTCGGATATGCAGAACAGGTGATATCTTGGCTTTCGAGGGGTTTCAAGCTGAGATATGCATTTTCTGCGATAATCTTGGAGAGACTTCT
Source organism: Anthophora plumipes (assembly GCA_951804975.1). Taxonomy (NCBI): domain Eukaryota; kingdom Metazoa; phylum Arthropoda; class Insecta; order Hymenoptera; family Apidae; genus Anthophora; species Anthophora plumipes. Next base: position 183,081 of record CATORF010000055.1, read on the forward strand.
GTCCGAAGTATGCAGAATCATCGAGATCGCTCTTTTCGAGCTATTTATTGCGAGAAACAAGTTATCTGGTGTTTTCACCACTCCACAGTGCGTTTGATATGCAGAACCAGCGATATCTTGGTTTTCGTGGGGTTTCAAGCTCAGATATGCATTTTCTGCGATAATCTTGGTGAGATTTCTGTCCGAAGTATGCAGAATCATCGAGATCGCTCTTTTCGAGCTATTTAATGCGAGAAACACGTTTTCTGGGGTTTTCACCACACCACAGTTCGTTGGATATGCAGAACAGGTGATATCTTGGTTTTCGAGGGGTTTCAAGCTGAGATATGCATTTTCTGCGATAATCTTGGAGAGACTTCTGTCCGAAGTATGCAGAATCATCGAGATCGCTCTTTTCGAGCTATTTAATGCGAGAAACACGTTTTCTAGGGTTTTCACCACACCACAGTTCGTTGGATATGCAGAACAGGTGATACCTTGGTTTTCGAGGGATTTCAAGCTGAGATATGCATTTTCTGCGATAATCTTGGAGAGACTTCTGTCCGAAGTATGCAGAATCATCGAGATCGCACTTTTCGAGCTATTTAATGCGAGAAACACGTTATCTGGTGTTTTCACCACTCCACAGTGCGTTTGATATGCAGAACCGGCGATATCTTGGTTTTTGTGGGGTTTCAAGCTGAGATATGCAATTTCTACGAACATCTTGGTTAGACTTCTGTCCGAAGTATGTTTAATCATCGAGATCGCTCGTTTCGAGCTATTTAATGCGAGAAACACGTTATCTGGTGTTTTCAAAACTCCACAGTGCGTATGATATGCAGAACCGACGATATCTTGGTTTTCGTGGGGTTTCAAGCTCAGATATGCATTTTCTGCGATAATCTTGGTGAGACTTCTGTCCGAAGTATGCAGAGTCATCGAGATCGTACTTTTCGAGCTATTTAATGCGAGAAACACGTTTTCTGGGGTTTTCACCACTCCACAGTTCGTTGGATATGCAGAACAGGAGATATCTTGGTTTTCGTGGGGTTTCAAGCTGAGATATGCATTTTTTACGATAATCTTGGTGAGACTTCTGTCCGAAGTATGCAGAATCATCGAGATCGCTCGTTTCGAGCTATTTAATGCGAGAAACACGTTATCTGGTGTTTTCTCCACTCCACAGTGCGTTTGATAATCAGAACCGGCGATATCTTGGTTTTTGTTGGGTTTCAAGCTGAGATATGCATTTTTTACGATAATCTTGGTGAGACTTCTGTCCGAAGTATGCTTAATCATCGAGATCGCTCTTTTCGAGCAATTTAATGCGAGAAACACGTTTTCTGGGGTTTTCACCACACCAGAGTTCGTCGGATATGCAGAACAGGTGATATCTTGGCTTTCGAGGGGTTTCAAGCTGAGATATGCATTTTCTGCGATAATCTTGGAGAGACTTCTGTCCGAAGTATGCAGAATCATCGAGATCGCTCTTTTCGAGCTATTTATTGCGAGAAACAAGTTATCTGGTGTTTTCACCACTCCACAGTGCGTTTGATATGCAGAACCAGCGATATCTTGGTTTTCGTGGGGTTTCAAGCTCAGATATGCATTTTCGGCGATAATCTTGGTGAGATTTCTGTCCGCAGTATGCAGAAACATCGAGAGCGCTCTTTTCGAGCTATTTAATGCGAGAAACACGTTTTCTGGGGTTTTCACCACACCACAGTTCGTTGGATATGCAGAACAGGTGATATCTTGGTTTTCGAGGGGTTTCAAGCTGAGATATGCATTTTCTGCGATAATCTTGGTGAGACTTCTGTCCGAAGTATGCAGAAACATCGAGAGCGCTCTTTTCGAGCTATTTAATCCGAGAAACTCGTTTTCAGGGGTTTTCACCACTCCACAGTTCGTTGGATATGCAGAACCGGAGATATGTTGGTTTTCGTCGGGTTTCATGCTGAGATATGCATTTTCTACGATAAGCTAGGTGAGACATCTGTCCGAAGTATGCAGAAACATCGAGAGCGCTCTTTTCGAGCTATTTAATGCGAGAAACACGTTTTCTGGGGTTTTCACCACACCATAGTTCGTTGGATATGCAGAACAGGTGATATCTTGGTTTTCGAGGGGTTTCAAGC
>CATORF010000056.1:0-41151 GCA_951804975.1 Anthophora plumipes
TCTTCTTTTATCTCCTCCACGGTTCTTTTACCCTGAAAACTCAACCGGTAAAGGCTATTATTTAACCAACCAGGTACCATTTCCTCCCATACCCGTGGATGTAATCAACGTCGGGCTACTAAAAAAAAAAGAAAAAAAAAAGAAAGAAAAGTTTCCCAGAGGAAAAAAGGAACTTCACCGTTCTCATACGAATATTCGACGAACGGTCTGCGTGAGGGTCTTAATCCCGGGGGTTATGGTGGTGTAACGAGAGAAAGAGAAAGATGAAAGTAGACAAGGTAGACTCGTCCTGTGTCTGTAGATCAGAAAGGAACAGAGCGAGAGGGTAGGAGATTAGAGATCTACAACTTATCTCGAAAAGTGGTTTCCGTCGTGGTACAAGTGGTCGTAAGCGGCTTAAAGACGCATCCATGTGATTCCGGTGCGTGTCCTGCGCGACTTTAATACACGGATAAATCTGCATTCTATTAATTAGAGATTCGAGTCTCCGTCATAGTTGGTCTGCGAGCGAGCAAGCGTCTCTTGGAAATTTTATGTATAATAAAAGGAAAAAGAGAGAAAGGGAGAACAGGCGAAAGAGAGGCGTCCTCATCCTCCAAACGGTGACGTACACCGACTGTTGGACTCGTTTTATGTGCCATTTACCGCGCAAGTGCACCGGTAGACAGCCAGTCTACGTTGTAGTAGCAAAACGTAGAGCTGGTTACCGGAAGGGGAGTAAATGGGTGGAAAAAAAAAAAAAAAGAAACGAGAGGAAAGAAAAAAGTCTCGCGAACTCGTCGGATTAAGATCGTTTTAATTTCATTGGTTCAGGCTAATTACCTCTCTCGACGATCGGGCCACCTACCGAATTTCCGTGGTTTCCGGTTTCACGCGTCTGCGTGCGACGTGTTCTTACCGTCTCTTTTCTCCTATTACTATCGGTTTTCCCAATTCCTCGTTTCTTCCCCTTTCTACTCTATCATACGCATACTTTGATCAGCCTCTAACATGAGAACGAATTCGTAGCGTAGATTTGAGAAAAAGAGAGAGAGAGAGAGAGAGACAATTGGTTGCAGATTTGTGAAAATGGAAAACGATTCGAGAGGGAAAAAAGGCGGTGAACGGGAGCATCGGTAGGAAAATTTGAAGCGTAATGCCCATAGGAACGGGCCAATTATCAGAAACCTTAGTGACCATTGGAATGTTTTTTCCACGGTGAATTTTAATTAATTAGCGTAGGACGGCGCTGGATTCGATCCCTCGGTCGAACGATCCTGGACGGAACTGGCAAAGGTTCATTAGATCTTTCAGCGCCGGTTGAAATTCTGTCGACCACAGGGCAAATAGTTCGCCGCTGCTTTATGCGAACCCGAAGAGCAGCTTTGTATCAAAGAGAGCTACCCGTATGTATTCATTAGGCGGTATTTAGCATAGTTCCAATGAACGGTGTAGGCTTCGCCTCCGACTGAAACGCGCTGCGAGACGCGGGAAAAATCGTCAATCCTGGAAATCGGGAAATCGTGACGGCTCGTTTATGTACAATGTACCTTCCAAGTGAAAATACGTGGATCGAACGTATTGCATTTGTACCAGTTGCAAAGAGGCGTTCAAAACTTCTGTGAATAGTGGTTTTAACGTGTAATTTTGTAAGGTTGCTTGCTGCAAGTTGCTACTCTTTGATTTTTCCGCTCGCTAAAAGAATTATCAGAAAAATTTCGTTTCTTTCGAATGTGCAATTTTTGCTCGAGTAATCGTTAGATTTGTAAGAACGCAACTCGTTGATTCTCCTGCTTACTAAAAGAATTATCTAAAGAATTTCGTTTCATTAAAGTGTGTTATTTCTACTCGAATAACTGTCAGATTCGTAAAGACACAATTTTATCAGCTGTCGCGTAATTGCATCAACAGCGAGCAAATGTGGATTACAAAAAGGCGTAGCTTTAACTAAAGTGTCAATTACGCCGCTCCTCTTTCTCGTTGCGAGGCTAACGTAACCACCTTAATCGTCAGTAGCCTCTTCTCATAGATAAGTCTCATTACTCCCACCTAGATAACAGATTTTTCTTAATTCACGTTCGAAGCAAGTATCCTTCGTAAGAGAAAAAAGAAGCGAGGAACAAAAAAATTAAAGTTTCTCCAGGATTCTCGATTAAACCTCCATCCTCATGCAGATCGACAACCAGTCAGAGTTCCAATTAACGAATATCGATAACATCGATTTCCTATTAACCTAAGAAAAGGACATGGATCGAAGGTGGAGCATGTAAGATAAAATTGAACGACGATGATCGTTCGAAACATGGTGTAATCGCAGAGAAGACAAAAAAAAAAAAGAAAAGAAAAGAAGAACCGTCGAACTGTTGACGCAAAGTGTTTCCAGAATATAGCTTTCGACGAGTCGTTAGATGGAAGGAGAATTCTGAATTGATCGTTTCGATCAGACTGGAAAAAGTTCGTCAACCAGCTCGTTAATGAAGCGATAGCTGAGGCAACCTTTATTGGTATTTACTGTGACAAGCGGAACGGAACCTAAACTGACTCTTTTCGACGGCGGAACGCCGTGGACCGTGTTCTCTCCTTTTCCGTCAAAAGGATCAAAGCGCTTTCGTTCGTGTTCCATGCTCAGTTCTGTTCAAGGATCGAGAGAGCACGCACAGATGTATTCATTTCTTTCTTTTTTTTTCTCTCTCTCTCTCTCTCTCTCTCTCTCTTTTTTCGAGTGCGCTCGTTCAAACGCGCGCGCCGTTCCCTGGACGTAGACCGGAAATGCGAAAAGAGATAAAGAGGAACGGATGAACGCGCGTGTGCTTGGGATTGTAGGTAAAAGGGCAACCTCTGGACACAACTGGAATCAAAACGCCAGTTGTATCGATTATTTTTCTCCCATAAAACCATCGTTCGTAAGCAATACGCTCGTTATATAAGATTAATCTGGGAAAAAGAGTCTCTTCATTTTTCTACTCGATCTTTGTTCGTTTCTGTATAAACTCTCCTTGGAGTTCTCTTGTTCTTTCTTGTTTCTATATTTCCTCTGGATCTACCTAACCAAGGATCGTCGCGTTTTATCCGTTCCCAGTAGTCTTCGCTCTCCTCTTTCACGATGGATAGCACGCTTCTAATAGACTCCACTTTCTCCCGGTTACTTTTAACGAGATTTGTTTTTCACAGGGCTGGGCCCTATACCATAATTGCATCAACGATTTACTACTTGTTTCCTCGAGGGCTCATTAGCGGCGATAAAGCGAACGGTTGTATCGGAACTCGCTTTATAAATAATTGCAACTGGTTCGAACTGATTCGCTCCTTGAATAATTTGCTTTACCGCTACGGACATCAATCGATGCTTCTGTGTACAGATTTATTCCTCGTCTATAAATGAAATTCGAACGAAATAGTCACCGATGGAATTCGTTCTATTCTCTCTTCGTCGTCACCTTCCATTTTGAATAAATTCAACGTTTATCTCGTTCGATCTCTTATTTTGGATTTTTCGAATTTCTTTCGTTAGTTTACGCCTTTTTCTTCTTACTTTAAAACAGCGTTATACTGTTCGCTACGTGTCTCGAAAACGTCCACACTTTTTCTTTAATTTCTTCCTCACATATTTAGCTAATCTAGGCGTAGCAAATTTAAGGATAAAGCTTGCATTAGTTAATTATTTTTGCTCGGTTTTTTAGTAACCTCCACTTTCATGGTTCTTCTAGCAGAAAAGTGGAAATCTCAGAATTTCTTGGGCAACGCGAGGATCACCGTGTTCTTATTTTTACCTTACGAAAGATTTACCAGTGGAGCACGATTTATGACAGAGACAATTTTGCAGCAATCGTAAAACATAGAAGACGCGATCCTCCACAACTCCAAGCTTATCTTTACCAACGAAAAGTCATAAATCGTGTCTATCCATAGGTTGTAGTTATTATTTTCTCAATTTCAACTTAACCATACTAACCCGTAAAATATACACTGAAATATCAGAAATGAATTCATCGAAATCAGCAATGTAAAATTCGACGAATAATCAGAGGGGGTGAATATAATTTCCGGAAAACGATCCCCTAATCTGTTTACATTTAATATAATCATTATCATAACGCGAAGGGAGGAGTACGGAGGGGTTGGAGGATTTGATTTCTTGACGCGTGCAAACGCATTGCAATGCTCTACCGCGATGGTGGATGGTTGGAGATCCTTTGATAGGAGCGCGGGAGCGCGTGCGAACGCCGCCATCTCGAAATACGTCAAGCGATTTAATGAGCCGGATTTCACGGGATCGGCGTCGAATGGGGAACGGGAATCTTCCTATGGGAACTCAGTGGCGTATGAGCCGATCGGCATTGGGGAACGAAATACACGGGCGAAAATGACGCGAGTGAGAACGAGTGAGAGAGAGGGAGAGTGAGGATGTAGTAAGGGGGTGGGTTACGTGGAAAACTGGGGTCAAAAGCCCGCAGAAATTTTCAACAAAGCCGCTCATTGTGTTCGCGAGCAGCAAAAGGGGTGCCAAGCCACGTATATAATGTTCGCCAGTGAGTTTCGTTCTCTTCCTCTTTCCCTCTTTCCCGTTTCCCTGTGTGCTTACGCACCGGTTGCGTACCTGTCGTAAAAATAGCATTGCAGGTAAACCACTCTCTCTCTCTCTCTCTCTGTGTGTGTACCGTTTCCACTCACGCGTGTCTTTTCGTATTTTTCTGTCGGTGGTGCGTGTCGTTCGATTGTCACTCGCACGGGTCGACTTTGATATCCGCTATATAACCCAGGTAGAGTGAGCGTTTCGTTCCGCGAGTACCGTGTTGCTCACTCTCCTCTTCCTCCTCCTACCACCGCTCCACCACTCGACTAATTTAACACGCTGGTTATATTTGTCAGTCTTGGGTGTATTTCGAGCGGTGGATCGATTCGTTCCTGGTCACCGATAATTGCTGTTACACCGGACGAAAATGTTTTACGATAGAAATGAAAAAAAGAGAGAAAAAAATGACCGTTCCGATAGCTAGTAAAAAAGTATATATATATATATATATATATATATATATATATATATATATATATATATATATATATCACGAGTGTTTGTCCAGGTTCGAGATTTTAATTGTCACCGCCATGATTCAACGCGGAGCGTTTAAAGGGAAATCAACGATAATAAGGGAGGATAGGGGTAAAGGGAAATACAGGGAAAATCGTGGAACATCATACGCTTGTGAACTCCAGATCTTTCATTTTTCCTTTTTCTTTTTTCCATTTTTTTTTCTTTTTTTTTTTTGTTAGACACTGTTTGACAGATGCCCTATGATCCCCCAGGCTGAACCCTCGTTACGTGCCTTCAATCGCTTCGAATCGACAGGGTCGCCGATTTCACCCCTTCTGGCGCGTTTCTTTTTTTCTTTCTCTCTCTCTCTCTTTCTCTCTGCTACCGGTTCTCCTCCTCCGCGCTTCCGCACCCTCTGTGTCGCGCTTTTCGGGGCTTTAGAAAGCTGTGAACGCGTGATAATCGAGGACGTCGCTTCGATTGCCGCGATCCTCGCACCTTTGTCGCCTGTCGAACCGTTATGCTATAACGAGTCAGCGACGGTTAAGTTGGTTAAAGTGCCTGCTGGTTAAAGAGCACGTTCCTCTCTCTCTCTCTCTCTCTCTCTTTCTCTTCCTCCTCTTCTTTTTTTCTATTTCGCTTGATTCACGCGTACCCGGACAGGAGATCGTCGTGCACCTCTACTTGTCAATGCGTAGGCTTCCTATCGTCCTAGCTGTCCCGATACTTCTTCCAACCCCAGACGAAATAATATCAATGATACTTCTCTACCAACTTCCACGTTTTATTTTCTCCCACCTTTTCCCTTATCACCGATAGTTAGTCTGAGAGCGCGTTCACGGTGTAGCAAATCTATTTAGATCCCCGGTAGACATTTCCCATGGAGAGTCGTTTCACGATCTCGTTCCTTTTTCTCGACGATTTATCGCGTAACAAGATCGTTCCCGTTGAAAAATCCGAAAAGATTTATACGCGACACGCCGGCTGCCAGTATTGAGATGTTGTAACGTTGTGCAACTCATTTTATACCGTTTCAGTGATTAGCATAATTGAATCGATCCAAGATTTATAGCCGGATCGAGCAGCCTGTTTTATCGGCGCGCGATACGTGTATACCCAGTGTCGCGATCAGAAGTCAAGTCGTATCTCGATCTGGTGGCGAAGCCAAGAACCATGGACGTCGGGACGCCTGATACTTCCAGGCGTCTCCGTTAGTAGGCGCCACTCTACGGTGGCTAGGGGAGCGCTCGTTCAGTCTTTTCAACCCTTTGTCGACGCTGAAAACTCTCCACTCCGCGTTCGACATTCGAACGGGCAGCTTCTGTCTCGAAACGCTCCTCAGATCTCTCTGAATCACTGTATCTATCGACACTTTCTATTAAATTCTATCAAAAGCTTTACCATTGCCTAGCTATATAATTTAAATTACTTTAACCGTAGAAGTTACCATATATAAAAGAACAAAATTATTAGAGAAATAGCGATAGAAAAGCTACGCAAGTACCCTTAATCTTTACGAAAATTCGATCGAAAACTACCAAGCGACACGATCGCGCAGCTTTCGCTTTCGTTGCATTTAATTTTTGATCAATAAACGAATTTCTTTCAACTACAGTAAAGTAACAGTAAATACACTCATAGACAAAATCAAAATGTGCAATTGGTTCGACTCTACAGATCGATTAGCTGGAATTTTTAGGCACTGAATAGAAGAAGTGCGAGTTTGATACTCAAACGGCTAAAAGAGAAAGCTTTACTGTTACAAGAAAAAGAAAAAAAAACTGATTGAATCACGTATATACAATATCCTCGCTATTTGCTTGTCGAAGAGAGACTGACCAACGGCCTGGAAAAATAGATGAGACGCGGAGAATCAGATAGTCTAATGTTTCGCAGACCATCCTTACAGCTCGTGTGTCGTTGCTGTTGGAATATTTCAACAAAAATCAGCTTGTCAGTCGTCGAAAGCGGATTTTCAATCATCTGTCATTCGTTAGCAAACTGGTTCGACCAATTGAACTATTCAGACGATCGACAGATTGCTTCTCCTTAATGGCCACGCTCCTATAACACACCGGTTACCATTTTTTTTTTTTCCTTTCTTCCTTTCCCTTAGCCATTGTCGATGGTGTATCGAAGAGAAATTACGCGAGACAGTCGACGAGGCGTTGATGAACGCGCAACTGTCTCGCCGTCGTGGAATTTATGATTCTCAATCTACGTTCGGTAGTTACATCCCAGAGTACTACTACTCTCACCGTGGCGATAGTCGAAGCCTCGTGAAATCGCGTCGCAATTATCCTCACAGTGAATAGTTTATCAGGCGGTAAAGTCGTTAACCTAATGGAAACGGCGTTAAGGCGAGGCGGGATCGATATGGTGCACTTCGCCTTGGCGACATCCTCGAGACACGAGGTATCCGCGAGAAAATACCGGGGCGAAGTTGTAAAAGAGGTGAGAAAATCCACAGGCGCAGCGTTTAATAGCGCGTGAATAACATTTAATGGAGCCATTTGAATTATAATGGCCGAGCGAGATATTCCGATTGGCAGTTGTTAACCATCCGACAGATCTCTCAGGCTTGTTTCTCTTTCTTTCTCTCTCTCTCTCTATCTCTATCTCGCGACCGCCTGCCTAATCTTTCACAGAGATTAGAAACCGGTACGCTGAGGTCCCGTTATTGAGCCATTACCGGCTTTTAGACTTCTCCCGCGATCATAATCACGCCATAGTGGTGTACGAGCTTTCGATCGGACAGAGAAAGAATCGATTTTTTTTTCACAGCGAATCGAGAAGCTGCTTGTAAGTCGGCTAGGTTACCGGTGGGATTATGATAATTCGTTTCGAAACATAGAGAGACTTGTACACCGACAGATGAAACTTTCGAATCACTTGATAATTTTTACACCACTTGTCAGGTTAATTCGAGTAGGCTGAAACTGATCGAAATTGCCAATTTGATTTTTCGAAAGTTTTTCGTGCTATCTTAATTTCATACTTTTAGATACCAGCTAATGTGTGAACAGTTTGAAAAAAGGAAGGGTGGAGAACTTGAGACGCGGATGACTTTCGCGTGGTAAGTGCCTTCGCCGTCGAGAGATACGCGCGCGAACGCTTTCTCTCCCTTCTCTTTTTGTTTCTCTCTTTCTTTTTTTTTTTTTCTGTTTTATATAGCTGGAGCGAACGTTATAAAACTGCTCGTAGCTTTTTATCGACGTTAATTCCACGGAAGCACGTCGCAGGTAGCTTTACGACGAGACGAAGAGAGAGAGAGAAAGAGAGGGAGACGCACACGCGTCGAATTCCAGATTTCTCGTCGACCTCGTAAAAACACCAGGGCGTCGTTTATCTGATTTCACGGCGATGGAAAACCGCGCGACGCTTGTTAACTCCCGATTAAACCCAGCCAGATTTTATTCGCGATTCGACTCTTCGACGAGGGATGAGGGAGAGAGAGAGAATATATCGGAATAAATATTCTGGGAGACTTTAGCAGAAGATCCAGTTCAGATAGATTCTTCCTCTCTCTCTCTCTCTCTTTCTCTCTCTTGCTCTGTTCGACACGTTTTGCAATCGATAACGTAAATGTAGGAGGCGAGCAGCGTCACAGCTGTGGGCTAGAATGATGGTCGTTAACGGCGTCGAACATAATTATTTATAATTTATTTAATATCCATGTTTTAACGATGTTAATTACACGGTAAGGGCGCCTAGCGTCGCCGTCCCGGCGTAATCAACCCTCGGGACGCCGGCCGCCACCTCGAGTCTCTCGCGACCTTTAAAACGACCGCCTTCCGTCTTCACTCCCCACCTGTGTCTTGATAATGACTTCGTTCCACTTCAACACCGTGACAATTGTTGCTTGTTACCCCTTTTCATTACTTACCAGCCAAGACGACGCCTTTTTTCTCGTAGCTTCTTTTTATCATTGCGATCATTATTTCGTGTGTAGGATCATGCGCGTTCTAGGGGAGGTTTTTAACTTGTGGATTTAGGCGGTCCTCGGGTCCTTTCTGACCCATCGCGTCATTACCTAAAAACGAACCGTAAATCGAAAGGAGACAAATATTATTTGTGCTACAGAATAAATTTGTATGCAGACAACATCGATTCCATCGATTATGTAAAATTTGTAAATAATGTCAGCTAAATACATTGCTGCACGATAATTGAAAATGTTGTTAACTGGTAAATTAGTTATTTCCACGTTTCCTCGGTTCTCTCGTTGCGCTGTAAAATGAGAAATGTGAGTTCTACATAGTTGGGTCGTTTTTGACCCAAAAGCCATGAGTGTATAGTGAAATAGAAGAATGCGCAAGATTTAGAAACCTGGTTATGTTATTTGCGATTGTCTGTTCAATATCCGGAGATTATATTTAGCTTTTTAAGATACGTTTTAGGTATAACTTTAGTAAAATAATCTTACTCAGGTATGAAAAGCTTCCTTTTCTTGTGAAATACACACCTCGTATATGCATCAGCTGTCATCTTCGTTTTCCCCTACTCACTAAAATCAAGTATTTACTCCTCGAGTCCAGTAACGAGCTAAGCTATGAACTGGCGAGAACTACCTAGCTATAGACGCACGTCGCTCGTCTTAGTTATCTATAATGACGGCAAATTACCATCCCTATCTACAGTGTCCCCGTGACTAGCTTGAGGAACAACGTTAAATCCTACGCGTGGGTGGCTGAGGTAACCGTCACGGGTCCATTGGTACCTCGCGAATGGAACAATCCCTGGACACAGGTCACGTACAGTGAGAAACGCAGAGTGAGAGAGGGAGAGACAGGGAAACACACACAGCGATAGAGAAACGCAGAGAAACAGTGACAGAGAGGGAGAGAGGGAAAGAGGATGGGAGAACGCAGAGAGACAGAGAGAGAGAGAGAGAAACGCAGGAGAGATCTGAGAGAGAGAGAGAGAGATCTGAGAGCGCTTGAGATCTGAGAGAGAGAGATCTGAGAGCGCGAGAGATCTCTGAGAGAGAGAGATCTCAGAGACCAAGAGATCTGAGAGAGAGAAATCTGAGAGCGCGAGAGATCTGAGAGAGAGAGATCTGAGAGCGCGAGAGGTCTGACAGCGCGAGAAATCTGAGAGAGAGAGAAAAAACAGAGAGACAAAACGCAGAGAGAGAGAGAGAGAGAAAGGAAGAGAGAAGGAGCAAGTGTCCAGTAAATTGGCGAGTTAGCTACGTCCACGATACAACGATCCCGTATGAATAATCGACACGGCGTTCACTCGCGTTTACTTAGCCCGGTGGGTGTACAAGTGGGTGGTGAACGTGGATCATGGGATTATCCTGTCCATGATGGACGCACGTGTCCAGAGAATCATCCCGGTATTGTCTGAACCGTGAGACTTCAAGTATCAACAAGAGGGAAAAACAAAACAGAAAAAAGAGTCTTCATCTTCTCTCGTTGTATCTTCCGTAAATTAGAAATTAGAATTTTTCTCAGAATATCATCCTTTTCTTCGATGTGTATAATATAACGATACGATACCGTGGTGGATTTAAATTGGCGTTTCGATCAGGTACGATAAAGACGTGGGTGTGATCGTTATACACGTCGACTGGTTTGCATCGGGCGTTATTGTAAAATTCTATGATTTATCTAGCGAACCATCGAGTTTCCCGATTGAAATAAATTCCGCGAAAGCGGCACCGGGGATTCGTTACGCAGCCGGCGATATCGGTAAGATCGGCTGGGATATTCACGCGATCGGCTTTCACAGTATTTATCGCTGGTAGTTTCCTCATCGTTTTGTTCTACGGCTGATCGAAAACTGGATCAACGACACGGGGGATAACCCGGTATCCTAACGAGCGACGCGCAGTTGCGTTGTAGCGACAAATAGCTCGACGTGCACCAGCTTATCCACGTCCATTCGTTTCGTAGTGAAGGTGTGTCTGGTTCATTATCGGTTGCAACGCTCGGTTACATCTTTTAACGAACTTGTAACGAATGTCGCGGACGATAGGTTCGGTAGATAAGGGAGCAAATGAAATTGTCAAGGACCAAGATAGCTACTTCAGTTCTTTAATAGTTCCCTGAATGATTCCCTTGTAGAAACCTATAATTTCACGTGAATAGATAAATTCGTATTTGTGTTCTTTCAATATTTTAGAAATTCTACCAACAATTTCTCTTGTAAATTAAAATATTAAGAAAAGAAAAAAATATGTCATATTGAAAATACACAACATCGGACCACTGGGTAATATATCGATCAGCCAGGTGCAACGCGAGATATTCTCGCGAGATATACAATGGCCATATTTCCCCGATATTGTCTTTAACCGTTTCCGCGTAGTAAGAAAAATAATCGGGCGCTTACACGAGAAAGGGAGAAACAGAAAAACGCACGTTCTATCGCGCGTATAGTTTACACGAGGAGATAATGCTCGCACTTTTAAGCATTCTTCACGGTAAATTATTCTTATCTCGGGTCGCAACTCCGGATACATGTCGCCGCGATGACAAACGCGCGTTTGTTCATTATTTTATCGGCGTCAAAACGCGACGTTTCGAAATGCTTTCGATCGCTCGTTACATTGTTTCTCCTCGATTTTTCGTTTTTCTCTTCGTTATTCTTTCTCTTTTTCTTCTTGTTTTTTCTTTTTCCTTTTATTTTATGTTATATACAGAAAGAAAAAGACCGGTCGACCTTCTGTACGCGAACGCACACAGATAAGCGACGATCTGGGAAACAAACGATCAGCGTCCCTCTCGATCCGGTACAATAAAATGGCGACTCCTCGCGATCCTTTACAGGATATTTATCGCTGGTGGGATCGCCGACGAGTAAATAAACAGTAAATTATCGTAAACGCAGAAACGCGTGGCGCAATCGTCGCATGGTATCGCCGATCCGTAAAACCGATTCGTAATTTATGATCTTTCCGTTCTCTCTGTCCCAATGGTTAAAGGATTATACGCTTGTGCCACGTGATCTCCGGGAAACGGAGAACACTCGTGGCGTTCGATTTCATGAAATAATTTGTACGATCGTGCACGAAGAACGTATCGAACAATTGCTGTTTGCGTAGAAAGAATGCACAATAAAACACGAAGAAAAGTATCCCTTGGATGACTTATGTTTACTAAATAATTCACTATCAACGAAACATGTTTCTATCTTCGAACTATACCATTCTACATTCTCGTGCAGATCGTCAATGCAGTATTCCGCAGAACTCGTTTTTTAATGTTCGACTTGTTACATTCAATAATTATACGAGAGGAATTTTAGGCAAAAAACTATAACGTCGTATCGTTGATTATTTATTGAATATTTATTTTTCCTTTACGCGAAGACTGCTCGACAAAATCTGATTTTTGAGGAAAAACGATCCGTAGGTTAGATAGGTAGGTGATTGGGGGTTATTTTAGCTCAGGGATTAGTAAAAAGACGAAGCAACGAGATCTAGGTTCAAGGATCGGAAATTTTAACCGTTTGCACTCGAAAGGTGACTCTCAGTCACTACTTGGTTCGATACAGCAACTTAAATGATAATTAAAAGAGCAATTAGTAACTGCTTATTTTTTGAGGATGCCTTTTTTCAAGATACCACTTCATAATACAATATTGTGTTTGATTGAAACTATTATCTTATACATTAGTCTGTCTTCGATGCTTAGAAAGATTGAGTCAAATTACGGAATTAGTAACAGCGAAGGGAATTTTAAACGATTTAAAGGCCAAATGAATAATTTCATAAATGAGAGATTTGAATCAAACAATTGGTTCGAGAAGACGGATGATTGGAATAACAGTGAAAACTGAGTAATTCTGACAGCACACAGGAAAAACAGAGTTCAGATAAATGCTATAGATTCTGAAGAAAGATCAGGAAGAATAAAATTCAGAAACGATGAAAAAGACTACAAAATCGTAAATAACGATTTTTCGAATTTTCATATTCGAAATCATAAGTGAACGGTTTAAAACGCTTCTCTTTTTTATCTGCATCGTCCTTTTCTCCGATATCTGATCGATCTCGTGTTCCTCGAATCAAGTGAAACTCGCAGCGGCGCGTTAAGAAGGTTAGGCGGCGAGAAAATACGCGATATCGAAGAAACAGAGGAAAGATAAGAGCGGAGAGAAACGTATAGCAGAGGGACGCATGCATTGTGTCAACTCAGTGAGACATCCTGTAAGACACAGAACGCGTCTGTGGGATGAAAGGATGATTTTGTACGCCATCGCGTGTCCTCGTTCTCGCGTACACTTGGGCGCCGCAGAGGGTGAAAAAGAAAGGAAGAGAACTCTGTGCAGAGTGCAGTTTCCGCGTGAATGACTGGACGAGAGTTAGCGTACAGGAACAATCGAACGCGTTAATTTTTCCTCCAGTATGATCCTCCTTATCGACGGAATGCTTCTCTTCGAGATTGTGACCTTAATCTCCGCGCTTCACGATCCTCTGAATACCGAAGTACTCGGGCTGCTGATCGCACAGATGATCGATGATCCTGTTCCTCTGTACTCGAGAGCTTTCGAGAGTCAAGCCTTTAGAGAAACGAAGCTCGAGAAGTTAGAGGTCTGTTGTGTACGGAGGAAGAATGACTCGAAACTAGACTGCTAACTCGGAGGAATCTGGTACGAGTGAGAGGAAAAATACCACGCTAGTCTAGGAAGAAAAATTGTTCAGATTGTTAGAGGTCTCTTTACGGATCTGGTAATCGTTAATCTTGTTTGACAATCGCGATTGTCGCTTATGAACGCAGTTCGATCGCATGTCGCGTGCTCCCTAGAAGCGTTTCGATTCGTTGGTATAGTCAGTGGAAGAAATATAAGATCAGTTAGGCGTGGATCTTTACATTTGCTGAGAATATCGACGAAACTTGAAAGAACAAGAGGTAGAAATCTGTTATCCGAAATTTTCCAAATTGAAAATGTACAATGCCGTAACAAATTCTAAATATATACCTTCTGCTGCGAGATCGTAAAAACTGAAATTTGTGTTGACAGTACAAACACTGGCGTAAAATTAAAATTAAATATATAATTCTCTGACGACGAGTTAAGAGTGTTGGCACCTATAGTCATTTTGGAAATTTGGCTCGTGCTTTTCTATTACCGCTCTTTCACCTGAATTTTATTCTTTGCTCACTTCCATTTTAATTTAACGAATTGTACACTTTTACAAAATTTCAGAATTTTTAGTTCTTAAATTTTCGAAAACAATTTGACCAATTTTGTCACGGAAAGTTGAACGTCTACTGAAAACCGTCGTAGCGAAAGGGTTGATAACTTGGCGTTCATCAAATCGAGGGTTAATTTACGATCTCGCTATATTTCTTCCTCCGACTATACACGTATGGATGTAACATAAACGCGTGTACGTAGAGAACAGAATATTTGGTGTTGAACGAGAGTTTTCGAGTGATGTTGATAGATAAACGAGCCATGGCCTGCTGATGCCCGATTTGTCATCGTACAATGGATGTACACGTGAGATAACGTGTGTTTTTAGATCCGTATCGCCGCGTGCCATTTACGACACGAGGTGTCGCGGGAACGACACATTCCACGGTATTGTCCTGGAAGCGGTGTCCCGTGGAGCAACGGGACAGGTACGGCGGTTCAATTTCGATTTGTATCATAGCTGTTCGATCATCGGTGAACGTTATATCTGTTTCACGCCTTCGTACTTCCTCTATCAATGCTCGCGATATTTCCGTCTTGTCGAATATCGTTTGAGAAAATTCGATACACGATACACGTCGAGTATAGTTTAAGCCAAAACATTCCACGGATCTCAAGACGATTCTAGGCGAGGATAAACAATTTTGTAACCGTTCAACTGAACGTTAAAAAGAGATTTCATTCCGGATGTCACGTTGTAACAACATAATTACGGCGCCACTCTATATGCGACAAAACAGGGATACACCATACATAATTAATATTAATACTCTAAAGAAACTAAGCTAGCCTGTAGCATAATAAGTTTATGAAGCCACCGACCATTAGATACCTTCTACGACCTTTTTACACATGAGTAATATAGTTTTTAAGCATTCTCTAGTTTCAATTTAATTTTTTTATTTTTGCTACCTATCTTAATAAGGTCAAGGCATAATAACATAAAGTTATTATCTGTTACGATCGAGACACACGGAATTTCTCTGACGTCACCTTAAGCATTCTCTTATTTCCTCTATTACCGAAATATATTCTCTATTCTCTGAATTCCTTCTGAATTTCCCTGACGTCACACAAAACTTCTCTCAGTATCTGAGTTTCTTTTCTTTTTTTATCGATTGCTTTGTTTTTGTTCCCTTCTTCAGTCTGTTCCGTTCTTCCTTGCACAAGACACTTTTCCAAAATATATTAATTCTACAAGCTCGAATGAAAAGAAGAACGTGGCTTTTCCTACGACGTACTGTTAACTTT
This sequence comes from Anthophora plumipes, assembly GCA_951804975.1. NCBI lineage: Eukaryota > Metazoa > Arthropoda > Insecta > Hymenoptera > Apidae > Anthophora > Anthophora plumipes. The sequence goes on from CATORF010000056.1 coordinate 15,413, forward strand.
CTTTCGTTCGTTCCGAGGTATTGTAACGATCCACGCAACGACCGACCGGAATCCAGCGCGAGCGAGTGAAATATCCGAAAATTATGCGGTAATATCTGGCTACGACACACGCTTGCTCTAGAGGGTGCGTCACCTGCGCGAAAGGAACGCAGGAAGGATACGACAACGGCCGCCCTTGGGATCTCCGCGGTGGTGCTTTCGCCTTCGCTTTCCTTTGCCTCCTGCGGCGAACATTTTCATAAACTTCCTCGTAAAGCATATTCGTATTCCCTCAGACGTCCGTTGATATTAATTATACGCGAAGAAGCGCGTAATTCGAACGTTTCAATGGGTGCTCGCTGTCCCAGTTAGAAGGATATATTTGAAAAAAATATATATATATATATATATATATATTTTTTTTTTTCTCGAGCCTATCCCTCGGAAAGGATCTCCCCTACGAACGAAGATTATATATATACCGTTCGATTAATTCGCGTTGGAGGAACGGCCGAACGTAAACAGTGATCGATAGGAACCGTGTCACAGAATTAATTCGCTCGTGACAGCGAAGAAAAAGGAGCGTCCCTGTTCTCCAATCGTAGACGATTCCCGTCTCGTAAGCAGCCGATGAATATGGATGAACGCGAGCTTTGTTCTGTGTTCCCCAATTCGCGCGATCACGATCTCCGGCTCTGAGATCTCTTTGTTGCTTCGATTGTAATTGCGCAACATAACGCGGCGTAATTTATTCGTCACCACGTTCTAAATGTAATTATCAGAAACGTCACCCGATTCATTTCACCTCGACGTTCCTGTAATTTCTTCGTATAGAAGATCGTATATAAAAGTTAACCTTTCTGGTGATAAACGAAATACGTATCAACGTTGAACGCGTAAGCTTGCATAAAAATCTCCTCGCAAGCCTGTTACGATCGTCATCCAAGCTTTATGGATGCCGGTAGTTACGGCCATGAGGGTGGATACGTCCGAAACGACGTAATGAAATGTCGTGCCTAAGACGCTATTGGACGACAAGACAACGCACTTATGGGATTCACGGAGTATGAGAAGGCTAAACGAACGAGCAACCAGCGAGCCTGTATCCACCATTGTGGCGGCTTAAACATTGGTAACGCAACCGCCTTGATATTACACGACTGTTTATTGCCGCTTCGTGTACCTCTTTTTATTTATCCTATAACTTTTTACCCGTCCCTCTTTACAATATCCTGGATCTTTCCTATTCCCGAGAACGTGGACACAACGACGTTCCTCTTTCTCTAAATATACTCCGTACTATCTGCTAGAGGAGCTGTCGCTCCTAGAAACCAAGTTCATTCACTCCAAATAAGAAAAAAACGAATAGTTTGTAAGGGAAATCAGGAAAACGGCAACAACTCAGAAATAAATGTGGGTGGTTAAACTGAGTGAAAGCTATATTCTTGACTATTCTTAGCGAGTGCTAGTACAATTCTGTCGTCTCTGAAAAATCTTAGTCAAGAGGACCCCCATGACAATATGGCTTTTTTTAATCTTGAGTTAGAACCACCCCTAGGAGGAGGAAATGCAGTAAAAGACTCATGGCTCACTCAAGCGTTCGCTTCTTTGGACTTTTCTAACAAATTCTACTGTCCTTCGCGTCTAAGCGATCGTCAGATCTCTAGGATACTTTATTAACGTCAGTCCACTATAGAAGCTCAGAAAAGCTTCTTTTTTTTACACTCTTCCTTCTCTTTTGCCTAATTACATCGTCACAGGATAATAAACGATCGCATAAAAAATGCGGAATTGTATCGGTACGATGATTTGAAAGTTAATGTTGCCCTCTCGCTCGTTTTTGGAATTATTTTCGCCTAGGATCGTCCTGAGGTTCAGAGATAGTGTCTGGTGTCATCTTTCTTTCTCACGTGCAACGGCAAAAATCAAACGCGCGGTATTGGAAAGTTTCTATTCCATCGATGAAATAAAGTGTCCTCCACAGGACGTTTTCAACAGTCGCCATTTTTACGCACGCAGTCCTATCGCGTCGGCTGAATCAAAGTATCACTATTCGAAAGCTTTTCACAGAAGTATACATATATCCGTGTGAAAAGTCGAACCGCCATGAATTTCGGCGTACTTTGTTCTTCCAGCACGCTATTTCAATGATTCGTGAACGAGAATGTTGGGTAACGGGCGGGAAAACGATGAGAGAAGTAGTTGTCGGCGAGCGTTAACGTTTTCTCGACCAATGGCTCGACCATCCCTCGGCAGGAAACCATTTTCGAGATTCTCTGATCCGGTCGGACAAAGGGTCGGGGCTTGATACCTAGCCGAAACTTTCCACGCGAAGAAGAACACTGAAATCTTATCGTTCTTCCCTTCCTTGGCTGCTTATGAAGCGTTACGTAAGCAGAAAAAGAAGGATCCTGTGAAGAAACAGACGGGGAGGATCGTTCTCCCCTAAGGAATGGAAGAAAGGAACAGGATTTACCGTGACCGTGTCATTAAGGTGGTTATTTGGGATTTAGAAACTTTAATGATTAGAATATTAACTGCGTGACGTATCAAAAGTTTCGTCACGCGTTCCAGGCTCCCCTTTGAACCACGAATCGAACACTCGTTAATTCTGTATCATAGGATGTTTCGTTAATTCCGTTTCGTCCATGTGACGAGAAACTCAAACTGTTAGACCTTCACATCTCTTCAGCTAGTCAAAGCTTTTCACTTTTAATCAACGACGATTTTATTTGCCTGCCTAACAGGTGCAAATGAGTTTTATTAACACTCAGTGACGGCGTGAATTTCCATTCGGTCCACAGTCGCAACTATTCGAATGTTAAGGTTGATTTATATTATCCGTTCAGACACGAAACGTTTTCATTCAGTTCGGTTCAGACAAAAGCAACGTAGCATTTGTACCATTCGTTCACGTTCAACAGGCAACGAACGTTAATGATCATTCGAAAATGTTTTCACGTTTATCTTTAAAAGATCTTTGCCTAGCGTCATCATTAGACAAAGAGGAACATAAACTATGTACTTAAAACTGTCCTCTAAAAATCTCTCAGTCGCCTCACAGATCTTGTTCATCCTACACCTGATAATCATCAAAGGAGGACGAAATTGTTCGAGCAATTAATCGTAGGAATCTTGTATATAGCTGACAGCCTTCCACGCGTCTACAATCTACATTCTCCTTCTCTCGAGCTCTTAACTACTGTCACTCAGCCATTCGCCGTCAATTTCGATCCGTCGTTCCATCATCTGTAGGCTAAAGTGTCGATCGAATTACATTATGGCTTGTAGGCCGCGCGAGGATGCGTTCGTTGCCCTCTGTCGAAGGAGAAGCCCATTGCATATGAATATAAGTGTATTATCATAATATCGCGCCTAGGGTGGCGCCTCTCTTCTGGCTCGTTGCTTAAGGGGGCTCGAAATCCTACGTTTCTCTTATGGAACGAAGGGAGGAGGGAAGAGAAGGTACTTTTACAAGATGCGTACGGATGGAAATCCTGATAGGTATACGGAGGAATGTGAGGCTCGCTGTCTCGGAGGGAGATTGAGTAAAATAAGTGCCGATGTATATGTACACTACCGCTCAAAAGTATCCGGACACTTGCGAAATATGTATTAACATTGCATAAAAGTTATTTAAGTGCCTAAAATAGTGACTAAAACCGATTTTTATTAATTTCTTATGGAATATCTAACGTTTTAAGTAAAAAATTACGTATGTGGAACTTACCAATACTACACTAAAATTAAATACGAGATTCATCGACGTATCCACCGCGGTTAGATATTACCGCTTGCACTAATCTTGGCAATCTTTCTACCAGTTTCCTCATTGTTTCTATTGAAATCTCTTTCCACGTTTCTTGCAAATACTTCCATAAGTCCTTTTGCGATGTTGGGCACTTTTCACGCACTTTTCTGTCCAATTCATCCCATAATTTTTCAATGGGGTTGAGGTCCGGAGATTGTGGTGGCCATTGCATAATTTTTAGTGCATTTTCTCTCTCTAATGTCTCTAAATAGTTTTTACACAATTTAGCTGTGTGTTTAGGATCATTGTCCTGCATAAATATAAAATTTGATCCTATTAACCTACTACCGGAGGGCACAGCGTGTTCAATTAAAATGTTTAAATATTGTTCCTTGCGTAATATGCCGTCTATTTTGACTATATCACCCACCATATTCTTGCCAAAACAACCCCACACGGTAACCGAACCACCCCCATGTTTCACGGTTGGCACTACACAGTCGTTTAAGAGTTTTTCGTTAGGTTTTCTGCGAACGAACTGACGTCTTTTGTTGCCAAATACTTCGAACTTGGACTCATCCGTCCATAACACGTTTTCCCATGTTGAGATGGTCCAATCTTTGTGTTCTTTTGCCCAATTAAATCGTTTTCTCTTATTTATTGGTCTTAAAAATGGTTTTTTAACAGCCACACACCCACGGAGACCAACATTCACTAGCCGCCGTTTGACCGTCGCCACGCTGATGGAATCTTGCCTTGTCCTATTAACTTCGGCAGTGATTTCCGATGCAGTAAGACGTCTGTTACGTTTACTTATGGTTTCGATAAATCGGTCTTCGGATTTTGTAGTTTTTGCTGGTCGTCCTGTCCTTTTTTTTGATGAGCAATCTGTACTCGTTGCATACTTTTTAATAGTGTCATGTACTGTTGACTTTGCAATTTTCAGACGCAGTGCAATTTCTCTAACTGTATATCTTTCTTCCGCAAGTGTAAGGATACTGGCACGTTTTTGTACCGATAATTCTCGTTTCGAACTCATATCTTCATGGAAAAGAAGCTACAGACGAACTAAAGCGAAGCTAGCGAGTGCATAGCGTTACCTCCATTCTCATCTCTATTGAGAGAACATAAACATATCATCAACAGTTTACAGATACTTAATACATATTGAAGAACTCTCCTAACTCGTTCTGCACCATAGAGATGAAACAAAGTGGGACTTGAGATTCTTCTAAGCGTCGAGACCGTTCCATTAGATTTGGTATTTCTGTGCAGGAATATTATTTCTGCATACTCATTATATAATTTGTACATAAAAATTAATTATTTTATGCTATGATACCTCAAAAAAGATAACAATAATAATTACAATTGATATAACCGTTCTAAATACCTTTCGTACAAAGTTAAACTATGTTTTATAGAACAAATGCAAGTGTCCGGATACTTTTGAGCGGTAGTGTATATATATCGTCTGAGCGCATACTTAGCATGGAGGATGCCTGGGTAAGGTGATTTGAGACGCGTGTCTTTCTCTGCATACGGGGTGAACGGAAATTTCACAGTCGATTCGATGGGAAAATGATCGTAAAATAGATATTACACAGCTCCTCGTTGTAGTTCTTACGTTTTAGGTTTATCTAATCATATATTTGATACTTTTCTATCGGTTAACATTGTATAATAAGTTCCTACCCGCTGATAAATAAATACACGGGTGTGAAAGTAGCTTTCTGCATCGGTAAACAATTTCTCCTGCGTACGATGAAAAAACGAATCGTATCCGTGAGATTAATTGTTCCGGAGATAAAGATTTATCGAACGATCGAGATACATCGATAGTCTTGACAAATGACATGTTAGCTTCCGATGTTTAGTATTTTAAATAATGATTTTATTCTACTACACTTCGTATACTAAATCTTGCAAGCTTTCTCGAGATACGTTTATGTCTAATTCGGGATTCTCGATTACTAATTTACTAATTCTAGTGTTTCGAGGCTCGAGGGAATTATTTCTGGGATAAAGAGAGCACGGAAAGATTCAATAAGTATTTTAGGAGTTGATGAATAACTGATGAAAACCTATGAATAAAAAAGTTAAAAAGTATAAGGAATCGTGTAAAAAAGATTTTATTCAACAGTAGGAATTTCTATCTTATTTGTCGTGTTATAGTGATATCTAAAATTTGAATAATAGATACAAAAGTAGCTTTCCGCTAAAGATCTCTCTTATATATAGCAGGAAACAGAGAATCGCATAATTTTAGAGATAAAGATTTATCTAGCGATCGATATATGACATTCCCGAAAAAAAAAAGAAAATAACACTTTCCACATCAATTTTCAATAGCTACCTATTAAACACTCTGTGCACACCGTGTACATATCATAAAGAAACAGGTACCAGAAGATAAACGTAAATCTACCAGGTATGAGATGATAAATGAATCAAGGGATGAATCTAATAATTTAGATGCAAAGATTACACAGACTTGAGCAAAAGCGTTGCATTTAATACGGTAGGTATTATGAACACGCTGTTCCCGCCTTGTATACTTTTAATTCCAGCTCTGTGAAACAGAGAGAAAGCGATCCGTGATACAGGTCAGGTAAGCGGGCGCGCGCGAAGGATTAATTTAATTTCCACGTCGATAGGACGCGGCAGATATAAACGCGGACGAGTGGAAGAAGCCGCCGAGTCGCGTCGTTGAGGATTGATTATCTTTCGCCACGGGTAGCGGCCGGTTCTTCGACAGCCGACAACTCACCGAACAATGGCCCGATCTCTTCGTGTCTTCTCCGATCGGGACGTCTATATTTATCCCGGTGACTCCCTGACTGGATTTGTCCGTCAATTAACGGCCGCGCCTTAATTAACACGAGGCGTCTCGTTCGGATAAAATGTCAAAGGATGCTCCCTGAAACACCGTCATTGGTGTAGGTGTATATACGTATAGGGTCATCCAACTTACACGCTTACATGTTTCCTTTTTTCTTTCTTTTTTTTCTTTTTTTTTTTTAACACGTTAAGCGTCACATTGATTTCGATCGACTTCTCGTATAGCCGTTCAGTTTCGAAAGTTTTGCAAATATTGCAATAAATTTAACGAAGGAACTGGTACCGCATTTTCCGGGCTATAAGATACACTGTGATTTATCAGGTTAGAATTTTTTCGAAAAATACTTGGATCAGAAGAAAAGGATCAAAGTATTTGTTTTAATAGTAACAATTTATACAAAGAAAACAGTGTTATTATCGACATTTGTAATAGAGGCAACCATTTTCTATGGTTGATGAGGGAAAAAATATTTAATAGTATTTTTCCTGACGAACCAGCTTGCGTTTTAGAAAACGGAATTATACCCTCGGCCTATAAGATGCAGGCTGATTTTAGAGCATATTTTAGAGTAAAAAAAAGTGCGTCTTATGGGCTGGGAAATATGGTAATTTTGTAGAGCGTACAGAGGAAAGCTGTAGCTTTGTTTAAACGGTTTTAAAGGAGTCCGTTAATTAATGATAAGGAATTATTTTGTAAATTTGAAGCTTTAAGAATTAACGCCGCTTAAACGAAAAGTCTAGTAAAAGTCAGTAAAACACGAACTATTTGGAATCTTTTCAAGTTCTTCTTTTTTATTATTGAAAATATAATCTATTACAATCGTACGTGGAATAGAATGACATTCGAATATGCGTCACGATAGCGTAGAAATTTCTAATAATTATTCGACACGTTGCCAGACCTTTTATTTCGAATTGCAGCTCGAATTAAAAGAACGATTAGAATTTAATAAGAATAAATTAGTGTAATGACTATGAAACGCACGCGATAGTAAATTCTCAACCACTTCAGAGATTTTTCACGAACAACACAAAGATTTGTATCACCCCGGATAAGACAATTTTGCTTATTAACGGATCCATCCATTGTGAAATGAGCTTGGATTCACCGAATAAAATTTTGCTCGGAACAATGGCTCATTTTCATAATAAGTTTGAATAATGTAAAAGCGTCGCTGTAATGTACACCTGTCCATGGTTAAAATTGTACTACCTACTACTAAAACAAAACGGCTTATGTCATTAAAACGAACTTAACCTGTGCTCATTATACAGTTCTGATATCTAGGTGTTACATTTGAATGATTCTCTAAGATTTGCCAGATCTACAGTCCCTGGCCATCGAATTAGGACCACTACAAATTTTAAGCATTTTTCGCGTTTTCTGTAAAATTAAAAAGCTTGTTGAAATTGTAATGATATAATTTATTAACTACTAACATAATACACTACTACTGTACATAATATTGTTAACACATGTTAATATCTTGTATTTCCACCCTTTGCTTTGATGACAGCTTGTATCTTTTCCGGCATGCTCCGTATACATTGCTTGATCATATGCTTTATATCTTCATTATTTTCCCAAATATTTGTCATTTTTGTTTTTAACTGTGACAATGTGGTGTTTGGAGATTCATAAACTATTTTTTTAAGTAGGCTCCAGACATTTTCTATAGCATTCATGTCGGGAGAATTTGATTATTACCACGATAGTAACAAATCAATTGTTATATATACATCATTATCAACGTATTTAGTAATAATTTGAATGACCTAAGACAATTTTCCATATATAACGTACTGTTATAGGCATAAAAGTGAAATTTCCGTACGTGGTCCTAATTCGATGGCCAGGGACTGTACAGTCATATTTTCAAACGCGATTCCTTTATTCTTCATTTTCGCTTAACATTACTTTTTACGATAGAAACACTCTTCGATCTTTCTATCAACACTCTCTATACACTACAGAAAAATATTTTTTAACGCTGCAGAAACACAGATAAACGTAGATTTCGCATAATTCGCCTGGCCGGCAAAGAAGAATTATCTCTCCGCGACGATCTAACGTTTCAATTGTAGGGAAGGCACGGGAGAAGGAACCTAGACAATATGCAGATAAAAGAAGGAAAAAATAGAGAAAGAGGAAAGGAAGAAAAGGAAGAAAGAGAGAGGGATCGTTGGATGGTGCTCTCCGTTAATGGAATAAATAATGCGGAACAGGAGAGCAGTTGCCTTAACTGCTCCATTGTGTTGGCTCTCGAGTTCGCAGGAATCGAGTTAATCGTTTTATTATGTCCTCCGCCTGTCTTTAAGACCGGCCTCGAGGAGATCGAGAGGAACCGAGGATAAAAAAAAAAATAGAGGAAAAGAGAAGAAAATAAAAAAAGAAAAAATAAAAATGGTAAGAAGTGGAACGATTCCCTGCTTGAGAAACCTCTACGATACGATTGAACGAAGGGGGGTACTTTAATTACGATTAAAGCGGCTACGATAACATTGCTACTCTTCGTGATGTTACTTCAGAGAAAGAGAGAGAGAGAGATTCGATGTTCAGGACATATTTCAAGCTTCTCGAACTCGGTAGGGCATTCCTCCACCTGCTGAAACAACTTGTTCTCCTTTCTGTAACAGAAGCCAGCTTCAGAGTGATTTAACAGCTGCTTGCTCTCTCTCTCTCTCTCTTTCTCTCCTCGAAGAAAACGGGAATAAAGGCTCGCGAGTACACATTTCAAGCGTACGCTCTAACAAGTGTTCTCCTTCGTGAGCTTGTCTCGCAGAGTCAGACTTATGTTGGCGGGCAAAGGTAAACGTCGGCGCAAAAACGGTGTGCGGTTAGGTAGCCGTGTCTCTATGGTGTGCTGCGCGTTTCGTAGCTTTCACGGTGGGGTAAATCAATGGCCATTAGTTCGATAGCAGAGTTTTTACTAGGTTCCATCGGTTGGCCCTTCTACTCGGTAAGGTCGTTGCTTCGAAGCTACTGGCTTGCGGAGAACAATGGGTCACAAATCACCGCTGGGCCAAGCTAAATCTCGTTTCGCGGACTCGGGAACGCGGTGAGTCCCTAACGATACGCGGAATAAAAGATGGTTCCTTCGTCTCGTCTCCACGTCCACGGTCTCGCACCTTTTTTCTGGCCAGGTCCCGCGGTCGAAGGAGAATCAATCCGAACGGGGAATAAATTCGAAAGGTCCCTTTGTGCACTCGGATCGATCTCCTTTTTTTTTCTCTTTTCTTTTTTTCTTTCTTTCTGCGAAACGCAGTTAGCCGGGGAGCTGAGGGAGAATTGCCTGGGCGAAATAAGGGCACAGCGATGGTACAATGTTGGAATTTCTGTGAAAAGCTTCAAACATTCCATTGTATCATTTTCTTTTTTTTCTTTTTTCCTTTTAATACAGTGCACATTATTGGTATTAATATTTTTGCATAGGGTTACAGTGGCGAGCAATCGATGTTCTACAGGGTGGTTCACGAAATATTACCATTTCAAATTACACGATTATTTTTTTACAGCGAAAAATGTCTCACCTGGAGTTTAAATAGCTTTTCTACGTAGATAAACGCTTGAATTTTATTTATTAAATAGTGTCACATATTTTTTAACGCGTCAATTAATGGGGCTCGATAATCTCCATAGAAAAGGTTATAAATACGATAGATTTTACAAGATTGAAGTTAAAGAATTTACTAAACTAACAAGTTATCAACATACAAGAATTTAATAGCTTTTTATAAAAAAGATACAAGATGCAAAAATATATTCTCCTATTTAAAAAAACGCAGAAAAGTTACTAACATAAGAATGTGCCTTTCCTCAAATTATTCAACGCTGCGTGAAGTATATTTCTCTACGAATAGTAACAGTCACGTAAATAATGAACAACTGTGCGTATCCTTACAATAGAATAATTTAGTAACAGTCACTTCATCGTCGAGAATTACAACATTCGCATAATAGCGAGAAATTCATTTTTGGCCTTACAATTAGCTCGTCTGTTAGACTCTTTAACCTAACGCGACTAAAGGAGGACAGATAAGCTTCTCTCGTCCAGCAAAATGCCCTTAAACAGTTTCCGCTTTATTATCGCACAATCTTCACGTGTTTCTTGCCCTCCTGCACACTCGAGCGGATTACGTTTCAGAGCGTGTCTCGTTTTCCCGCGCTATTTGCTTTTCGACCTAATGGAGCCACGGTTCTCTGGACAGAGGCGCGTACCGTCCAGAGAGAGGCTCTTTGATCGGGGATAAACGTCGGTCTCGTTATCGAGCTTTACTACCACTGGCTAGTAAAACCCTTCGTGCAGGAGATCATCCCTGTTTCCGCTAGAAAAGACAGAGACAAGTGAAAGTACGTTGGTTTCTGTTGGATGTTGTTCTCCTACCAAGCGAAATCTCTCGCAAAAGTGATCGTTGTTCTTCCACAAAAAGAATTTCAACGTGGAACGTGGTGTATATACCAAACGACGAGCTTCCACGTGGAAGAAAGAAATACAACACGGTTGGGAATGTTGGGACGAGATAAAAAGGAGAATGGAGTATCCTGAACGATTATCGTTATCATCGATGGGGTACCAAACCGACGCTACCTAACCACGCTCAGCCTCTCGAGTACCTACTTACAGGCGCGAGAGCACGATACTCGGATATTACAGATATTTCTCCGATACTATAAGCGGGGAGGTTGTTCGACGTGTGGCAGACTGAGGGAAAAAGGCACGGATAAAAAAGAAAAGAAGAAAGAGAGATAGAGAAGCGATAGACAACGAGGTAGAGAAAAGGTGTGAGGTGTAGAGAGTGTGGAAAGGGATAGTGGAGAAAGGTGAAGTAGCCCAAGGGCTGCCAGCGTACCGATACGATCTGATATACCCTATTTATCATTTCCCGCGCTTACCTTCCTGCTGCACTCTTCGTTTAGTTTTCATGGGTTCTTTACCTGAGACGGTTTTTACCACCGTAGGCGCGTAACATGCCTTTAAGAACTCGCACAGACTCAAAACAGTCGTCTGATCACGCAGAACTGTACTTCCTTTTCAAATTCCATAGCCCATGCAGAGGAACTGAGATCATTGTAATAGTTGAGGAAGAATTTGAGGGATATAAAGGAAATAGAACTTGCGACTTCCGGACTGACAGATCGCGACGCTCTTAACCCCTTGCCCTATTAACAACGAGGTAGACTCGTGACACAGATTCTGGCTGAGATTCGATAAAAATAGTTAGATTAGTAACAAACTTTAATTTTACGATTTAGAGTGTCACGATTTTTCTCAATTAATTTCTCGATAATTTTGGAACATTCATAAAAGGTTGGCACGGAATTCAAAGTTCAGCGTTTCGAAGAAAGAAGGGAGAATATTTCTAATCATAGGTTACGGGGTTAATTTCTTCGCTGCTATTGTGACCCGAATCCTACGTTATTTAGCGTCACGATTTTTCTCAATTAATTTCTCGATAAATTCGGAACATTCATAAAAGGTTGGCACGGAATTCAAAGTTCAGCGTTTCGAAGAAAGAAGGGAGAATATTTCTCCAGATACTGTAATCTCCATAGTGCATACAAAATTGTTGTATAGCAATATTCCAAGGATATTAAAGACTCGATATCCCGTTGTTCATCGAACGATACCGATAACAGACAGGCTTATGCTCTCTGTTGCACACGCGAAAACCATTGGCTTTGGTGTTTGCTGTACGAGGAATACCGATGTCGTTGGAGAAGTGTCTCGTAACGATTCCATAGTTATTTCTATCGTGACTTACGTTCGAGTCAGTGCGCTGGTTCGTGCGATGAATACGCCACTGATACGGACGTCTGGACCATGGGGAGGAGGTAAAGAGAAGGATATATGTTTGACGACTGGACCCGATTGTATCGTTATAGAGGCGAACCGCGGCAGAGTCCAATAGCAGATCGATATCGCGGTTCTTAACGGATTTACGACCCGTCTTATCTCTCAAAGGTACCGACGACCACGCACCGCGAGATCTGTTGCGGATGCTATCGCTTAACGATTTCGTTCTAGACTTTACCTGTGCACCTCAATGCCAACGATTGTTGGACGTGGTTCGGAGGATAGCTGGCTCGCCGGAAACGATATCGTTCAGATATTCGACCTCCTTTCCTCTTCTATTCAGATGGGAACGTAAGATGACAGTTTAGAGAGTTCAGTTGCTGGTAAAGGCTATTGTGAAACTTTACGGATGAAGCATCGTATTTGGGAAAATTGACGATGTTCATTTAATCATTGTTCGATGTCGCTCTGACTATAATAAATAAGATAGAGAATAATTTTATATTTCCTGAGAGAAGAAACACATTTTATACCGATCGTCTAGTCACACTGAAAGTTATCTTTCTTATACAATTACGCGTACGTTTGAATTGGTGCCTCGTCAAAACTGATTGGAATATCTATTGAATTTTTCCATACTTTCATTATATAAAAAAATGAAATTGTCGAATATTAGTAAAGAAAGCACTGAAATTTAGATTCAGTAGTTAGTAGGAAGTAGCAAGAAGTCGTTGAACATTCAAAATTATACACAGAACCTTATAAATAGCTGTAGAAACTATAGCCATACGTGCATTCAAACTTGCAAGATTTCTTGTCAAAGTTCACTGAAATAAAACGATCACAGTTTGACATACTAACCATCGGAGTTTAACAGGATTGTTCTTCTTAGAGATTAGGAAATGATAGAGGAACACGATCTACAAATTACCCTCAGAAACGTTACCCTAACTTTTACCCTAGAAAAATTAGGAATGCAAGCTGCGCCGTACCAATTAAACACTCAAAGACAACCTGCACGCTCTTATCCTACAAAGAGTAGAAACTTCGAACATCGGTTAACTCCTTTTATACGTGAACTTACGAAACTCGAATCGTTCGTTGAATTCCAATTCCTCAAGTGGCCAAGCAAGTGTGAGACACTTGTCCGAGTTTCAACTGAGATAAATTGAGTTTGTTACATCAATACCAAACGCCAGGAGAATTTTTCTGAAACGTTGTTTCCCCGAAGGAAGCAAGAAGAAGAGGAAGGAAGAGATGCAATGTTCCTAGATATAGCGCGGAAGCGAAAGAGAATCGATAGGAGGAGGTCGTCTCGTTAACCGGTAATAGCCAGGATCGCGAACGTGCGAACGAGCTAGAAGGAGTTGGTGGATCTCGTGAATCGGATCCGTTCGTGTTTGATATCGCGACTTCCGCGCAAGCTCGTCCCACGGCCAACATACCTCGATGAGAATCTCGCGGCGCGAAACCGCGTATTACGAAGCATTACTCGCGCGCACGGTCCCTTGCGTAATCGTCGGATCGTTTACGCGAATACGCCGGCAGGCTCGATTAATACGCGAAGCTAGCAGCTCGAAGGAGGCTCAGCAACGTTGTAACACCAAATGCTCCTCGTCGATTTACATATCGCGCGGCTGTCTTGAAGCATTCACCTTGCTGCACGGTTAGGAATTACCGCGAAAACCAGGGGTAGTGTTGCCTGCCGTGCCTGTTGAGCTTGTGAAACGCACCGTGGAGATGGCTTGATAAGTCTCTCGCGCGTATTCAGCTGCGTGCTCTGTGTATATGTAGAGTGATTCTCGTGGAATTCGTTCTCTCTATGGATTCGCTCTTTTTCGCTACTTGGAAAGGAGGATATATAGGGTTTTGGAGATCTCGAGGAAGCAGCTCTGATTCCTAATGGAATTATACGAGATTCGCGGATTCAGATTGATACGCTTTTGCAAGATATTATAGCTGAGATAACTACGATTCCGCTGTATTAATGCGATAGTTTTGAGTGATAGGTTTTTCTGAAGTGTTCTACAGATTTCTAAGATAGGAATGAATGGGTCGCAGCTCGATTAATTTCAATTATCGAGTGGTTATTGTAGATTTCATGAATTCTATGGATTCTGCCCTTTTGTTTCCTGGCAAAAAGGTTGTAGAGATTTAGAGACCTAGAAGAGGCAGTTTTAACCACTTGATCTACGATTTCTTTTGCAGACTATACATCTAAGCATCAGTTACTTATTGTTTTAACACACGAAACGCTAATTTTCGTTTTCAATGTTAAAAGTATTGTAGATTAATCACAATTACCAGTCCTCAGTCTTGTAAATTAAAAGGAAAGGTGGAATGAAATTTAACGCCAGAATCTGTGTCACGAGTCTAGCGTGTTGTTATAGGGCAAAGGTTTAATTCATGATGGATTTACATATAGAATTCACAGATTGGGAACAATACATTTTCACAAGCAGTTATGGCTGCAGTTAATGACGATTGTTTCATATTTGAATTTGTATATTAATTTAAGTTAAACAAGAATAAAAAAGGGGCTTCTCTAAAATTTTCTGAAGATAAAAATGGATGCAATAGGTTACAACTCGAGCAGCTTTAATTACCAAATGCTTGCAGTATATTTGAGTAACAAATTAATTTAAGTTAGCTAAAAATAAAAAAAGAAATTGTCCCTCTAAAATTTTACAAAGATTTCTGAGGCAAGAACGAACCTAACAGGTTAAAGCTTCAATATTCAGGTAAATACCTAAGCCAGACTGACAATGCAGCGGTTCATAATGCATGGAACAGCTAATTAAACGCGTCCTATACACGGGAAGAAAGTGCATTATGATACATATATAATCACGTTTCGTTAAACATAAATCTACCACGTAACAGATACAAAGGGAGTGTATTCAAGTAATAATATTAGCCGGGACACGACAACCAGCCGTTTCCAATACACAAATACCTGCAGACACGTACAAACGTATCGCTATAATGAAACCAGTCGGTTTCAAACATAATCCGCTCGTAAAGAACACGCGATATCGACGACGGAATAGCAATGCGGCTTACGAGAACAGTAGTTGTGTAGCGTGACGTGGTTTGATCGCGCGTGGCTCTCCGGAGGAAAATAGACTTTTCAGCTTAGCTTTCGTCCATCGGTATCATTAGCCAATCGAAGATCGTACGTTATAAACGTAACTGCCCTCCCCGATGTTCGTAGCCGCGTTGGAAAACGACCGACTAAGTGGATATATCCCCGAAGCTCGGTAAAAGGATCGTGGATCCATCGATCGGGTTTTACTCCCACTAAATACACGGATTTACGTTTCACACCAGCCGCGTTCTAACGTTTGATCGTCGTTTTATCGGTCCTAAAAACCAGCTGAACATTGCCAAGGGAACGTTTTCCCGTTTGCTTTTAAAACAACGCTCGGGGAAACGATTGTTGCATACCGATCACCGTGGAACAGTTCTTCGCGCGATACCTCGACTCGAAAGGTGTAAATTGCCTACGAACCGAGGGAAAAATACGCTGTTCTGAACCGCGTTAAAGTGCCTCGTTATTACCTTTTTTCCTTCTTTCCTTTTTCAATCTCTCCACCAGAGAGATCGATCAACGTTTATAGATTTCTTTTCTTTTTCGAGCGTCACGTGGAATACCACACTCACCTGCTGCGTTTAGTGGCTGCCTGTTGCCTTAACGATGCTCCGTGGACAGGTAGTGAACCAGAATACCCCGTTAACCTATCCATGTTTATCGTCGCGGAGGCTATAAAATTCACGGCACGAGAGGATCCTTACGCGCTGTGGCTAGCTCCGTCGTCGCGTGAATTCTGACAGGATGAATTGTGGTTCGAAGCCCGAAATTTCCAAAGCTTCGTTTTATCATCCTTCCTCCTCCTACTACCTTCCGCCTGGGATATAAAACCTGGATACTAGATTTTTATCGAAGCTTCAGGCTTGATTCCCTGGCCTCGCCTCGCACCTATTTCCACTCGACCACGGTCAGATTTGTTATATCGTCCGCGACTCCTTGAATTTTTCCATCCGAGCACGTGTGAATTTTCGTGAGAAAATTCAACGTCCAGCACAGAGCGGAGAACACCTGTACTCAGACAGTGGACAACAGAATAATGCGTGGTCGAAGATTTGCCGTCAGACACGGATTTGTGAAAATCCGAGGAGACCCAGAGGATTATCCCGGAAAAGTGTGGTCGTTTCCTCGATATTTCCTCGACTGTAGTTCTTTTTCTTTCGCCAGAATGGTGTACGCCCTTTTTCACCCTCTCTATTCATGGATGTCAATTCTTCCTCGTTGCATTATTAACTTTCGTAGCGATGGTGTTAGTGTAAAGGTGGGAGAACACAGATGAGTTGTTCCCGTTCGTGAACAACGATTCACTTAGGACATTCACTACTTCGCGTCAACGTGCATTTACTGCAGGATAATTAGCGCAAGTGCTTCTGGGCACGTAGGATACAGAGGGAAGTATAGCGACAAAGAACAAATTCGCAGTGTGCTGTACGCTTCGAAATTGTCCTGTGCCCCGAGACTTTGAGATCAAAGCATGTCCCAACAGTTGTTTGCGTTCTGGTTGGTGAAAAAGGAACGTTCAACGTGGATTTCGTGTTACGTGTGTAATACGACGATGCACACTTCTGTTTGTGAACGATTAAACAGTCATTACGAGATTCTTGGTTGGGAAAACGTATTGAATTAAAGTTAGATTAACGAAATTCTCGTGAAACCTAAAATTACATGGGGTACAGGTTGTAACTTTGTTACAGAAATATTCCTGAAGTTCGTTACGCGATAATTAGCTTGAAATTTAGAAAATTCTCGTCGCAAATCGAGTCGAATAAGATTACTCGAAGGTGGCATAGTCTATTTGAATCACGGATGAAACCAATCACGGTATTGCAAACGATAACAGTGAGAGGTGTAATGATCTGGTGGTAACGCGATATGTATTGTCGTCGGTTCTCCTAATTGCGAACTGTTTCAGCGTGCAATAGGCGCGCGACGTGCAATCTGGCAAACGGTGATGGTTTGTGATGGTGGTGATGGTTGTGTAGTGGTGATGGTGTGGTGGTTGCACAATAGATTCGGTTTGATGCATTGCCGGATGCAGAGCCGCGGTCCCGCGAGCGGATTGCTGTTCTCCGTCAAACGTCGTTCGCGTTAATAACTCATCGAAGTAAATAATAGCGTTTGCCAAGGTAGAGGACCGGAGAACGCCACTAACGCACCACCCACCTATCCTACGGTTTGTCACCGACGAGATTCCGATGCATCGATCGGCTTCTGTCGTTAATACGCGTCCCGTTTATCTCGTTAATACGCCCCACCGCCAGCCATCGTACTATCTATTGTTATGAATTTGTAAACGGCTCCATATCGATCTCTCTTCCCTATGAATCGTCGAATGATTGATGAGACACGGAATAACGTAATGGAGTATCCGGAGAGAGAAAAATTTCACGCCGTTGAATACCCGAATAGCGAATTATACGAGATAGATACGAGGCTGGTGTGGTAGATCCCCTGCGGTTGGAAAACTGAATACTCATCTACCCGTGTTGCCTAAACTTTCGGAAGAGAGAGAGAGAGAGAGAGAGAGAGTCTTGGTGAGTAGGGATGAGCGTGACGAGACAAGGGTTAGAAGATTGCGTTTCGGAACGTGATTCAAGTTTAGTCACGTGAATATCGGATCACGCTGAGATTCATCGTATTCGGTGAAATATTTGTTTTCCAGGAGATTATTGTATTACAGCTTGCAAATACCATCGCGAATATTTTTCTTGCACCGATCCAGATGAAATTTGCGTAGAAAATTTGTTGCTGACTTGCAATCGTTTACGAGTATCGTGCAATTAATTTCCAGCGTAATAAGTTCGATGAAAAATCTTGTATTTAGCTAAGGATATTTTAACCCTTTCATTACTGTTTCAAAATTTGCTGATACTCTTTCACCTTAATTTAATTCTCAATTTTATCCTTTGCACCCTCTCAATTTAATTACCGAAAGAAACTTGAAATTTGTTAACTTCCGAGAACAATTTGACAAATTTTCCGTTTAAGGATCGAACATCTACCTTTCACTATGCACGTTGCGTACTAAAAATTTGCCATAGAGAAAGGGTGAATTGTTCTTGCAATTCTATTTACCACGTCTTCACTTGTGTTCCCCATATGGTACACAGAGTGTCAAGATGTGTATACAACGTATTAAAAGAACAGCTTAGAGACAGTGTTAATAATCGGTTTAATTACAAGCACGATTTACTAGACAGCCTTGTCTAACGTTTATGTTAATATCCCTCCACTCCATCAGCATCGGATCGTCACGAAAGAGAAATGGTCCGGATCGCTGTCATCGAGTGTAATCACGCCCACGGCCGTGTTTATACGGCTAACACGTTCCCAGAAACTCCACTGACTATGCTAACGCCTGTGTTCACGCGTTTGTTCCAGAAACAATGCGAACGTCGACGTTCCGGCTGTGGTACCCGCGCCAAGGAAAGAGCCGCACGAAAACATCGCCCGGATAGCGAAGCGGTATCTCGACGATAACATGCAGCAGGCGTGGATCAATCCTCGTTTAATATCGATGGTAAGTGAATATAAATGCAACGATTATACGGCACGTTAGACGGTGAATATACTTTGCCCCGCTGGTTCTCACGTTCGAAACTGTTATGGCGGATCCATGGTGGCGAGCGAGATACGAGTGTCTATCTTATTTTAAGCTTATCCTTTTGCAATCTTTTGCGATGAAATTTTGTGTTGGTAAAGTCCAACGAAGCAAATGCTCGAGTGGGTCATGTGCAGTCTAAGAAAGGCTATATTTGTCATGGGGAATTTTTATGGGTGTTTAGTCCCAAAGACTGATTGGAAAAACGCGCACGAGGGTTAATATGACTTCGATAAAAATTACTATTGGTGGTTTCTGTGTATATTAGAGGTTTGATTGGTTACTGAGAGGAGGTGGGTAATTTTGAAGAGTTCGATTTTTTGAGAAGAGTGTAATTTATAATAGAAGCCCTTGAAACCCACGAGCAAGCTAATGATTATATTTTTGATTGAATTACACACTGACGTTCGAGAGAATCTGAGAACTCGAAAGGAAGTAATAATGATATGTTCCATAATTCTTAAAAGAGAAAATTTTGAAGTAATTCGAGTGAATTGTTGATCGAGATGAAACGCTAGATATTAAATAATATTACTTTACTTTGGTACAGTCGTTACAAGTTCTTAAAATTATTCATTAAACTTTCTTAAGCTCTTTGATAACAGTTTTCTGAAAATTCCTGTTTACAACGTAGATCTCGAACTTTTGGCCAGGCTTATTTTTAATTCCCAGCCATTTTCTACACCGAAGGGCGGTTTTATTAATTCCTCCTTATCTTTATACTTCAGCCCTCTTCATTTTCCTCCTTCTTTCGTACATTTCCACGAAAAATTGCTCGTGGAACGAGCAAGAGTTACCTCTCAGGAACGTTCGCTTTGCATTACGTTTATTAATCTAGATAACCCACCGACTCGCGCCGCAGTTTACATTTCCCGAAGCGTTTAAACAGTCGCGTGGATAGATAGTTAGAAATAAGGTTGTAGTAGGCGTTTAGAATATTACAGAAATAAAACATGTTGGATGATAGAGGAGTGATGTTTCTCATTAAAGTCGTTACCTAGACTAGATCCAGTCTACTCGTCTTGTATCGAACAGGTCTCGAGGATTAAGATGTGTATTCACGGGACGTCTAATCGCTACGCGTGCACCTTGTAACGAGTCCGTGATTCCTGTCTGCGCGATAGTCGCTTCGAGGAACTTGATTCGATCTATTGGAAAGACATCGAAGATAATACTGATAAAAATAATAACGACTTCATTATGGTAAAACCGAACGTAGAGGGAACGGTGAGAAATTGCGTAACTGGAAGTAAGATTCGCTCTAACGACGTTGTAAGATTAAATTTATTCACGTACAATGTTAAAATAACGATAAGTGATCTTTAAAATCGTAGAAAGATATTTTTTCAGTAGCTATATTATACACTATCAGTAGAAAGTTTGAAATTACAATGTATTACAAGTTATTCGATAATTTCCAGAAAAATGTTAGCAACTCTAAAGATTTTTTGACACCATTTCTATCATTTGAATTAATCGATATCAGATGAATTTTTATTGATCTCTAGAACTATGAAGTATCAGTAAACGATTTAATATTGATGAAAATTAACCGAGTTTCCATTAGTGAATTAGTTAAAAGAATGTTTATCCACGATACAGCGAGTATTAAAATTTCTTGTGAAAACACACCCATCAAATCTGTCACGTTGTTTCAACAACCTCTCAGAAATGGCGGACATCGATCAAAGAAAGCTCACGAAGCGTGCACGGTGATACAGGAATCCAGAACCGGTCTAAACGAGGCACCCTCGTAGCAAATTACAAATGGCATCGTCGACTACTGACGGAAGTGGACTACTGTCGCGTATATACTTCGAAACGAGTCCTCTCCGTGTACGATCGAATTGCTGGTCGAACGATGATCCGGTTTCACGGGGTAATCTATCCTCTGAGCGGTCCGATCATGCTAATAAAGCCGGCAGCTATAAGTAACGTGGAACGATCGTAAATCGTGCCAGAGCTGGTGAACACAAGTGCAACTCGCGCGACAGCAACCACGAGACGGGAGCACTCGTCGCTTCTCTCTTCCTCTCTCTGCTTCTGTCTGTCTTTGCCACTGTTTTCCTCCCCTCTCTCTCTCTCTCTCTCTCCAAGTCTCTATTTCTCCGAGTTTCTCTCTTTCTGAGTCTCTGTCTCTCTGAGTTCCACTCTCTCCAAGTCTCTATTTCTCCGAGTCTCTCTCTCTCCGAGTTTCTCTCTTTGTGAGTCTCTCTCTCTCCGAGTTTCTCTCTCTCCAAGTCTCTATCTCTCTGAGTTTCTCTCTCTCCAAGTCTCTATCTCTCTGAGTTTCTCTCTCTCCAAGTCTCTATCTCTCTGAGTTTCTCTCTTTCAGAGTCTCTCTCTCCGAGTCTCTGTCTCTTTGAGTTGCTCCCTTTCCGAGTCTCTCTGGCTCTGATTTTCTCTCTTTCCGAGTCTCTCTCCCTTCGAATCTCTTTCTCCTCGAGTCGCCCTCTTCGTCTGACTCTGTCTTCTTTTTCTCTGTATCTGCGTTACCTCTGACTCTGTGTCGCGCTCTCCTTCTCTCTTTCTGTCTCTGAGACAGTTGGAATGGTTTCAAGCGATTTGACAAATGCACGATACAATGTGGCGAACGGATACCGGTGCAGACGGTAATATTCATTATTTCGTGCGTGGATCGTCGACTGTCACCGGTCGGGATATCTCCAGTTCCATTCGACGACAAAGTTGCAAACGACGAAGATAGCGCGTCGCTTGTTTTGGTATCGAGTTTACTTGTCCTTTGACATTTTTCATTCTACCGTCTGCTGGCCGAGTGATGGACGTGAAACGACAATGGAAATTTACGGATAATTATATAGGAAATAAGGAAGCATCCATACGAGTATATTGTATTTGTTCATTGCGTAGAAGAGATTACAAATGAGGTATTTCAATGGTTTTCAATCCCGGTGTATAATCGCTGAAAGAAATGTAGCGAAGCGTAGATTGATAGCTATGATACAGCCAAGATACGATTTTTTTTTTCTCCAATTCGTTAGATATAATTAACCACCCAAAGCAACGTTCTTGAGAGTCCGTGTATCCTAATTGAAAATTTAATTTTTGTGGTTAAAATAACAATTTATAGAGAAGATAACGAGATCTTCTCCTAGTAGACTCATGTTTCTATTAAACTATACCGAATCCACCGAATCAGATACTTGGGAATGTACGTCAAAAATACAGAAACGTGTAAACGCTGCTTTAAACTATCCTTCCTGATACCGAACGAGGATTTTGAAATCTCGATTCACTTCTAAAAGATCGACTATTGACTCCGGAATAGAGCTACAAGCTCAGCAGGGATCATTCGACAAGAGAATGGATGATGCACACGATTACGCTATTGTGCGGTGTGCACGCAGGTGTGCGAGTTATCGACTCGTCCTGGTACAGGGAAACGCGTCGGGGATGTTACGTAAGGTCGTGGTAAAGAGGAGCAGTCTTCAAAAAATAAAAAAAGAAAATAAAAAAGAAAAGAAGAGAAGGCTGAGAGGAAGCTTCTCTGAAACGAAGGTATATGAAGGAAAAGAAAATAACGAGTTGGCGCGCAAGCAAGGGCCAGAACGTTACGAAACGACCACGTCTCGTACCTGGGCTCAGCGATGATTGCTGCCTCGTATGGGCTAATAACAGCCACGGATATAACGAAGGGTTATGTGGATCACAAGTTTGTTATTGGCTCGTTTAATGACTCGTCCACTCGTTCTACCTGTCTGCAGCCGAGTCTGCCGCGTGAATGCCAATCCGCCGTGAAACGCCGATATAACACGGCTCGCTGGCTCTGCTACCGCCCCGTGATCCGAATATATCGCGTACAAAGTGGGAACGGGCAAGGCGGAATTTCAATAACCGTCCACGAACGAAAACGCCATACACCGACTAGAAAGAGAAGAGAAGAGGAGATGAGGGGCAATCGTGCGCTGGAAACTGTACATTTTCCACTAAATTTTCCACGCTTCGAAACTATCACGTTCGCGTATCACACGCGTCAAATATCACGTTCATTCGCGATAATTAGTATTCAGTGTAGCGTCTTTCAATTTCCACATCCAATTACGTTCCTTCTTTCCAAACCCGTATTAATCATCGACCGTTTATCGTTCTTCGTCGAACTTTCAACGTGTTCTAACTACAGCTACGAAATACAGAAACGAAGAATACATATATATATATATATATATATATACACTAGGTACATACGTACATTACATAGATACACATTTAGCAGAACGATTGGTAGCACGTCGAGGAAAGTTAATTAAGGAACCGGACGAAACAAGATTCATTCGCAGTCTCGTCAGCCATTTAATAATCTCGAAAATTCGGACGATTAGGAGAAGGTGCAGGGTTGGCCATACGCACACACACACACACACACGAATACATTCTATTTAAGTGTGTACAGGTCTATATATACACACGCTGACACGTTATACACAGAGGAGCCATCCCGTCTATCCCAGCGCGATTCCCCGAGTGCCCTGCACTCAGTTCCTCTAATAACAATAATAATAAGAAGGGATGGAGGCCCGTTTTAATCAGAGGGTCTGCCTGCCTGACGTGATTAACTCGAAGAGCCCAGGGAAGACGAGATGGAGGAAAAGGGGGAAGGACGGTGTGCTGGGTGGTGGATGGTGCTGTCATTTTCGGTGTTTATCATATCAGCAAACTAGAAGGGGCTTCATTTCGTCGCCTCGACGCTTCAAGGGATGGGGTTAAATCTTGGATTTCACGGCCGATTTGCACCGCCTCTTCCCTCGTTCTACTTTCTATCCTCTTTTCCTCGCCGTTTCTTTCTTCTTTCTTCGTTTCCTCTCTTTTTTTTTTTCTTCTTCCCTCCGTTGGCCACGCGATCTTTACCCTTCACCATTACTCAACCGTTCGAGCGTAGAAAATGAACGAAGCCTTCCCCTCCTTTTATTCTCGTCGCAGCCGTTTTCCGGTCGGCAGGAGATAGTACAAGTATTACGTAATGTTAATGTACAGCCGTTTGGCTTTATCGGGAACGGCCATAAATCGAGGCGAACGCGACGACGGGCCGAGTAATAAGGGAAAAAGCGGATAATTAAGTCCTGTCCGGTCCGGTAAATTATTTCTTCAGGGATCGATCGACGTGTGCACGCGTTCGATAATACGCGGATAGTTTAGATCGAGGAAGAGATTTCTTGCTGCGTGTAAACGACGTTTGCGAGATAGATTTATCACTGGATAGTCTGTTGACTCTTATGCAAATTCATACTTTTCGAGAATGTAGGAAGAAAATGTACAGCTTCTGTTTATTTTACCTACAATGTACATAGATGATAGATTCTCGTCAGAAATGAATATATTAGAGATCGTACCGTGAAAAAGGGATGAAAAAAATCTGACACTCTCATAGCTCTACTATATATATATATATGTTTTTGATCATTTATAGAGATACAATCACAAATATTGGGTTGTCGGATAAGTCTTAAATTTTTCTGAAGTTATATGTTTTGTCGCGTGATTTTCAATTGTTTCTATTGCACTTAATTGTGTTTGGCGTCATTAGAAAACCTACATTTCGAACATTTGTTTACTGTAATAATAAAAGAATTTTATTCGGCAATTTGACAAGTGCTGTCGGACTTTGAATGGGAAGTCTTAACGCATCCACTTTGTAGTCCGGACATAGCTCCACCAAACTATCATTTACTTCCGGTTCTTACAACATTTTTTAAATGTTGTTAATTTGCACTCAACGGAGTTTTGCAAAAATCACCTGGAGGAATTTTTTGCTTGAAAGCATCAGAAATTCTACAATGGTACTACCCAATATATGGCAGAAAATGATTGAACAAAATGGTGCATATTTGGTTTAATCGTAATATTGTAAAATACTGAAATAAAGTCTATAATTCATATCTAAAAAAAGGTTTATCCGACAACTCAATACTTATGGATTGAGATGTAAATACGTAAAAATCCGCAGTCTGTGTGTCACGTTTCATTCGACGGAAACGAAGACACAGCGTTGAATAATAAATACAGTCCAGTTTCGTAAAAATTGCAATCAGCTTTTTACAGTCGTACCGATCTGTTACAAATTTTCAACGTAGCCCGTAAGATCCTCTTTCCATCGACGAGAACGTAATAAGGTTGCCCTATTGTTCGCGATTTTACCGTGGACAATTTAAAAAATAAGAAGACCCAAAGATGAATGCCATTATGTGTGCTATTCAAAACGAGGGACTAGAGAGAAGAAAACACAGAAAGAGAAAGAGAGAGAGGGAGAGATGATAAGAGAGAGTGAAAGAGGTAAGGCTCTCTCGAAACAGCAGAGGAGGATTTTACTTCGGAGACGTCGCTCTTCTTCCCGGAATTAAAGTCATGTCTATGGGGTCCCGACATTGAGAACGTCTCCGCTATTTCTCTTCCCGGCCTCAGCCTCGCGTCTCGCGCTTTACTTTGGACGTCTAATTAACAAGGTTTTCCTGAGGGTTTTCAAGGCGTCTTGCTACCGACAAGTAACCGACGAGGCAGTAAATACCGTCGCGCGGCAATCGACTTGCCTCGCGATGTCTCTCTTGTCTCACTCTCACTCTCTTCTTTTTCTTCACTTTTATCGAGCATCCCCCATTCCCTCCTTGATCTTCGCTAAATTTTTCGATAGAACACCTTTCTCGATATATTTCTACGTGTAAGATTTCACTC
>CATORF010000057.1:0-42557 GCA_951804975.1 Anthophora plumipes
CAACTCCACAGTGCGTTCGATGTGCAGAACAGGCGATATCTTGATTTTCGTGCTGTTTCCAGCTGAGATATGCATTTTCTGCGCTAATCTTGGTGGGTCTTTTGTCAGAAGTATGCAGAATCATCTATATCGCTCTTTTCGAGCTACTTAATGCACGAAACACGTTTTCTGGGGTTTTCATCACTCCACAGTTCGTTGGATATGCAGAACAGTAGATATCTTGGTTTTCGTGGGGTTTCAAGCAGAGATATGCACTTCCTGCGATAATCTTGGTGAGACTTCTGTCCGAAGTTTGCTGAATCATCGGCATCGCTCTTTTCGAGCTATTTAATGCGAGAAACACGTTCTCTGGTTGATTTCACCACTCCACAGTGCGTTTGATATGCAGAACCGGCGATATTTTGGTATTCGTCGGGTTTCGAGCTTAGATATGCATTTTCTGCGATAATATTGGTGAGACTTCAGTCAGAAGTATGCAGAATCATTTAGTTCGCTCTTTTCGAGCTACTTAATGCACGAAACACGTTTTCTGGTGTTTTCACCACTCCACAGTACGTTTGACATGCAGAACCGGAGATATCTTGGTTTCGGTCGGGTTTCATGCTGAGATATGCATTTCCTGAGATAATCTTGGTGAGACTTCTGTTAGAAGTATGCAGAATCATCGAGATCGCACTTTTCGAGCTATTTAATGCGAGAAACACGTTTTCTGGGGTTTTCACCACTCCACAGTTCGTTGGATATGCAGAACCGGAGATATCTTGGTTTTCGTGGGGTTTCAAGCTGAGATATGCATTTTCTACGACAATCTTGGTGAAACATGTGTCCGAAGTATGCAGAAACATCGAGAGCGCACTTTTCGAGCTATTTAATGCGAGAAACTCGTTTTCTGGGGTATTCAACACTCCACAGTTCGTTGGATATGCAGAACCGGAGATATCTTGGTTTTCGTGGGGTTTCAAGCTGAGATATGCATTTCCTGCGATAATCTTGGTGAGACTTCTGTCCGAAGTATGCTGAATCATCTAGATCGCTCTTTTCGAGCTATTTAATGCGAGAAACACGTTATCTGGTGATTTCACCACTCCACAGTGCGTTTGATATGCAGAACCAGCGATATCTTGGTTTTCGTGGCATTTCAAGCTGAGATATGCATTTTCTGCGATAATCTTGGTAGATCTTTTGTCAGAAGTATGCAGAATCATCTAGATCGCGCTTTTCGAGCTATTTAATGCGAGAAACACGTTATCTGGTGTTTTCACCACTCCACAGTTGGTTTGATATGCAGAACCGGAGATATCTTGGTTTCGGTCGGGTTTCAAGCTGAGATATGCATTTTCTACGATAATCTTGGTGAAACATCTGTCCGAAGTATGCAGAAACATCGAGAGCGCTCTTTTCGAGCTATTCAATGCGAGAAACACGTTCTCTGGTTGTTTTCACGACTCCACAGTGCGTTTGATATGCAGAACAGGCGATATCTTGATTTTCGTGGTGTTTCCAGATGAGATATGCATTTTCTGCGCTAATCTTGGTGGGTCTTTTGTCAGAACTATGCAGAATCATCTAGATCGCTCTTTTCGAGCTACTTAGTGCATGAAACACGTTATCTGGTGTTTTCACCACTCCGCAGTACGTTTGACATGCAGAACCGCAGATATCTTGGTTTTCGTGGGGTTTCAAGCAGAGATATGCATTTTCTGCGATAATCTTGGTGAGACTTCTGTTAGAAGTATGCAGAATCATCGAGATCGCACTTTTCGAGCTATTTAATGCGAGAAACACGTTATCTGGTGTTTTCTCCACTCCACAGTTGGTTTGATATGCAGAACCTGCGATATTTTGGTTTTCGTCGGGTTTCAAGCTGAGATATGCATTTTCTACGATAATCTTGGTGAAACATATGTCCGAAGTATGCAGAAACATCAACAGCGCTCTTTTCGAGCTATTTAATGCGAGAAACTCGTTTTCTGGGGTTTTCACCACTCCACAGTTCGTTGGATATGCAGAACCGGAGATATCTTGGTTTTCGTGGGGTTTCGAGCTGAGATATGCACTTCCTGCGATAATCTTGGTGAGACTTCTGTCCGAAGTTTGCTGAATCATCGGCATCGCTCTTTTCGAGCTATTTAATGCGAGAAACACGTTCTCTGGTTGATTTCACCACTCCACAGTGCGTTTGATATGCAGAACCGGCGATATTTTGGTATTCGTCGGGTTTCGAGCTGAGATATGCATTTTCTGCGATAATATTGGTGAGACTTCAGTCAGAAGTATGCAGAATCATCTAGTTCGCTCTTTTCGAGCTACTTAATGCACGAAACACGTTTTCTGGTGTTTTCACCACTCCACAGTACGTTTGACATGCAGAACCGGAGATATCTTGGTTTCGGTCGGGTTTCATGCTGAGATATGCATTTCCTGAGATAATCTTGGTGAGACTTCTGTTAGAAGTATGCAGAATCATCGAGATCGCACTTTTCGAGCTATTTAATGCGAGAAACACGTTTTCTGGGGTTTTCACCACTCCACAGTTCGTTGGATATGCAGAACCGGAGATATCTTGGTTTTCGTGGGGTTTCAAGCTGAGATATGCATTTTCTACGACAATCTTGGTGAAACATGTGTCCGAAGTATGCAGAAACATCGAGAGCGCACTTTTCGAGCTATTTAATGCGAGAAACTCGTATTCTGGGGTATTCAACACTCCACAGTTCGTTGGATATGCAGAACCGGAGATATCTTGGTTTTCGTGGGGTTTCAAGCTGAGATATGCATTTCCTGCGATAATCTTGGTGAGACTTCTGTCCGAAGTATGCTGAATCATCTAGATCGCTCTTTTCGAGCTATTTAATGCGAGAAACACGTTATCTGGTGATTTCACCACTCCACAGTGCGTTTGATATGCAGAACCAGCGATATCTTGGTTTTCGTGGCATTTCAAGCTGAGATATGCATTTTCTGCGATAATCTTGGTGGATCTTTTGTCAGAAGTATGCAGAATCATCTAGATCGCGCTTTTCGAGCTATTTAATGCGAGAAACACGTTATCTGGTGTTTTCACCACTCCACAGTTGGTTTGATATGCAGAACCGGAGATATCTTGGTTTCGGTCGGGTTTCAAGCTGAGATATGCATTTTCTGCGATAATCTTGGTGAGACTTCTGTTAGAAGTATGCAGAATCATCGAGATCGCACTTTTCGAGCTATTTAATGCGAGAAACACGTTATCTGGTGTTTTCTCCACTCCACAGTTGGTTTGATATGCAGAACCGGCGATATTTTGGTTTTCGTCGGGTTTCAAGCTGAGATATGCATTTTCTACGATAATCTTGGTGAAACATATGTCCGAAGTATGCAGAAACATCAACAGCGCTCTTTTCGAGCTATTTAATGCGAGAAACTCGTTTTCTGGGGTTTTCACCACTCCACAGTTGGTTTGATATGCAGAACCGGCGATATTTTGGTATTCGTCGGGTTTCAAGCAGAGATATGCATTTTCTGCGATAATCTTGGTGAGACTTCTGTTAGAAGTATGCAGAATTATCGAGATCGCACTTTTCGAGCTATTTAAAGCGAGAAACACGTTATCTGCTGTTTTCACCACTCCACAGTTGGTTTGATATGCAGAACCGGCAATATTTTGGTTTTCGTCGGGTTTCAAGCTGAGATATGCATTTTCTACGATAATCTTGGTGAAACATCTGTCCGAAGTATGCAGAAACATCGACAGCGCACTTTTCGAGCTATTTAATGCGAGAAACTCGTTTTCTGGGGGATTCAACACTCCACAGTTCGTTGGAAATGCAGAACCGGAGATATCTTGGTTTTCGTGGGGTTTCAAGCTGCGATATGCATTTCCTGCGATAATCTTGGTGAGACTTCTGTCCGAAGTATGCTGAATCATCTAGATCGCTCTTTTCGAGCTATTTAATGCGAGAAACACGTTATCTGGTGATTTCACCACTCCACAGTGCGTTTGATATGCAGAACCAGCGATATCTTGGTTTTCGTGGCATTTCAAGCTGAGATATGCATTTTCTGCGATAATCTTGGTGAGACTTCTGTAAGAAGAATGCAGAATCATCGAGATCGCACTTTTCGAGCTATTTAATGCGAGAAACACGTTATCTGGTGTTTTCACCACTCCACAGTTGGTTTGATATGCAGAACCGGCGATATTTTGGTTTTCGTCGGGTTTCAAGCTTAGATATGCATTTTCTACGATAATCTTGGTGAAACATCTGTCCGAAGTATGCAGAAACATCGAGAGCGCTCTTTTCGAGCTATTCAATGCGAGAAACACGTTCTCTGGTTGTTTTCACGACTCCACAGTGCGTTTGATATGCAGAACAGGCGATATCTTGATTTTCGTGGGGTTTCAAGCTGAGATATGCATTTCCTGCGATAATCTTGGTGAGACTTCTGTCCGAAGCATGCTGAATCATCTAGATCGCTCTTTTCAAGCTATTTAATGCGAGAAACACGTTATCTGGTGATTTCACCACTCCACAGTGCGTTTGATATGCAGAACCAGCGATATCTTGGTTTTCGTGGCATTTCAAGCTGAGATATGCATTTTCTGCGATAATCTTGGTGGATCTTTTGTCAGAAGTATGCAGAATCATCTAGTTTGCTCTTTTCGAGCTACTTAATGCACGAAACACGTTTTCTGGTGTTTTCACCACTCCACAGTACGTTTGACATGCAGAACCGGAGATATCTTGGTTTCGGTCGGGTTTCATGCTGAGATATGCATTTCCTGAGATAATCTTGGTGAGACTTCTGTTAGAAGTATGCAGAATCATCGAGATCGCACTTTTCGAGCTATTTAATGCGAGAAACAGGTTTTCTGGGGTTTTCACCACTCCACAGTTCGTTGGATATGCAGAACCGGAGATATCTTGGTTTTCGTGGGGTTTCAAGCTGAGATATGCATTTTCTACGACAATCTTGGTGAAACATGTGTCCGAAGTATGCAGAAACATCGAGAGCGCACTTTTCGAGCTATTTAATGCGAGAAACTCGTATTCTGGGGTATTCAACACTCCACAGTTCGTTGGATATGCAGAACCGGAGATATCTTGGTTTTCGTGGGGTTTCAAGCTGAGATATGCATTTCCTGCGATAATCTTGGTGAGACTTCTGTCCGAAGTATGCTGAATCATCTAGATCGCTCTTTTCGAGCTATTTAATGCGAGAAACACGTTATCTGGTGATTTCACCACTCCACAGTGCGTTTGATATGCAGAAACAGCGATATCTTGGTTTTCGTGGCATTTCAAGCTGAGATATGCATTTTCTGCGATAATCTTGGTGGATCTTTTGTCAGAAGTATGCAGAATCATCTAGATCGCGCTTTTCGAGCTATTTAATGCGAGAAACACGTTATCTGGTGTTTTCACCACTCCACAGTTGGTTTGATATGCAAAACCGGAGACATCTTGGTTTCGGTCGGGTTTCAAGCTGAGATATGCATTTTCTACGATAATCTTGGTGAAACATCTGTCCGAAGTATGCAGAAACATCGAGAGCGCTCTTTTCGAGCTATTCAATGCGAGAAACACGTTCTCTGGTTGTTTTCACGACTCCACAGTGCGTTTGATATGCAGAACAGGCGATATCTTGATTTTCGTGGTGTTTCCAGATGAGATATGCATTTTCTGCGCTAATCTTGGTGGGTCTTTTGTCAGAACTATGCAGAATCATCTAGATCGCTCTTTTCGAGCTACTTAGTGCATGAAACACGTTATCTGGTGTTTTCACCACTCCGCAGTACGTTTGACATGCAGAACCGCAGATATCTTGGTTTCGGTCGGGTTTCAAGCTGAGATATGCATTTCCTGCGATAATCTTGGTGAGACTTCTGTCCGAAGTATGCTGAATCAACGGGATCGCTCTTTTCGAGCTATTTAATGCGAGAAACACGTTCTCTGGTTGTTTTCACAACTCCACAGTGCGTTTGATGTGCAGAACAGGCGATATCTTGATTTTCGTGCTGTTTCCAGCTGAGATATGCATTTTCTGCTCTAATCTTGGTGGGTCTTTTGTCAGAAGTATGCAGAATCATCTAGATCGCTCTTTTCGAGCTACTTAATGCACGAAACACGTTTTCTGGGGTTTTCATCACTCCACAGTTCGTTGGATATGCAGAACAGTAGATATCTTGGTTTTCGTGGGGTTTCAAGCAGAGATATGCATTTTCTGCGATAATCTTGGTGAGACTTCTGTTAGAAGTATGCAGAATCATCGAGATCGCACTTTTCGAGCTATTTAATGCGAGAAACACGTTATCTGGTGTTTTCTCCACTCCACAGTTGGTTTGATATGCAGAACCGGCGATATTTTGGTTTTCGTCGGGTTTCAAGCTGAGATATGCATTTTCTACGATAATCTTGGTGAAACATATGTCCGAAGTATGCAGAAACATCAACAGCGCTCTTTTCGAGCTATTTAATGCGAGAAACTCGTTTTCTGGGGTTTTCACCACTCCACAGTTCGTTGGATATGCAGAACCGGAGATATCTTGGTTTTCGTGGGGTTTCGAGCTGAGATATGCACTTCCTGCGATAATCTTGGCGAGTCTTCTGTAAGAAGTATGCAGAATCATCTAGATCGCTCGTTTCGAGCTATTTAATGCGAGAAACTCGTTTTCTGGGGTTTTCACCACTCCACAGTTCGTTGGATATGCAGAACCGGAGATATCTTGGTTTTCGTGAGGTTTCAAGCTGAGATATGCACTTTGTGCGATAATCTTGGCGAGTCTTCTGTAAGAAGTATGCAGAATCATCTAGATCGCTCGTTTCGAGCTATTTAATGCGAAAAAACAAGTTTTCTGGTGTTTTGACCACTCCACAGTTCGTTGGATAAGCAGAACCGGAGATATCTTGGTTTTCGTGGGGTTTCAAGCTGAGATATGCATTTTCTACGACAATCTTGGTGAAACATGTGTCCGAAGTATGCAGAAACATCGAGAGCGCACTTTTCGAGCTATTTTATGCGAGAAACACGTTTTCTGGGGTTTTCACCACTCCACAGTTCGTTGGATATGCAGAACCGGAGATATCTTGGTTTTCGTGGGGTTTCAAGCTGAGATATGCATTTTCTACGACAATCTTGGTGAAACATGTGTCCGAAGTATGCAGAAACATCGAGAGCGCACTTTTCGAGCTATTTTATGCGAGAAACTCGTATTCTGGGGTATTCAACACTCCACAGTTCGTTGGATATGCAGAACCGGAGATATCTTGGTTTTCGTGGGGTTTCAAGCTGAGATATGCATTTCCTGCGATAATCTTGGTGAGACTTCTGTCCGAAGTATGCTGAATCATCTAGATCGCTCTTTTCGAGCTATTTTATGCGAGAAACTCGTATTCTGGGGTATTCAACACTCCACAGTTCGTTGGATATGCAGAACCGGAGATATCTTGGTTTTCGTGGGGTTTCAAGCTGAGATATGCATTTCCTGCGATAATCTTGGTGAGACTTCTGTCCGAAGTATGCTGAATCATCTAGATCGCTCTTTTCGAGCTATTTAATGCGAGAAACACGTTATCTGGTGATTTCACCACTCCACAGTGCGTTTGATATGCAGAACCAGCGATATCTTGGTTTTCGTGGGGTTTCAAGCTGAGATATGCATTTTCTACGACAATCTTGGTGAAACATGTGTCCGAAGTATGCAGAAACATCGAGAGCGCACTTTTCGAGCTATTTAATGCGAGAAACTCGTTTTCTGGGGTATTCAACACTCCACAGTTCGTTGGATATGCAGAACCGGAGATATCTTGGTTTTCGTGGGGTTTCAAGCTGAGATATGCATTTCCTGCGATAATCTTGGTGAGACTTCTGTCCGAAGTATGCTGAATCATCTAGATCGCTCTTTTCGAGCTATTTAATGCGAGAAACACGTTATCTGGTGATTTCACCACTCCACAGTGCGTTTGATATGCAGAACCAGCGATATCTTGGATTTCGTGGCATTTCAAGCTGAGATATGCATTTTCTGCGATAATCTTGGTGGATCTTTTGTCAGAAGTATGCAGAATCATCTAGATCGCGCTTTTCGAGCTATTTAATGCGAGAAACACGTTATCTGGTGTTTTCACCACTCCACAGTTGGTTTGATATGCAGAACCGGAGATATCTTGGTTTCGGTCGGGTTTCAAGCTGAGATATGTATTTTCTACGATAATCTTGGTGAAACATCTGTCCGAAGTATGCAGAAACATCGAGAGCGCTCTTTTCGAGCTATTCAATGCGAGAAACACGTTATCTGGTGTTTTCTCCACTCCACAGTTGGTTTGATATGCATAACCGGCGATATTTTGGTATTCGTCGGGTTTCAAGCAGAGATATGCATTTTCTGCGATAATCTTGGTGAGACTTCTGTTAGAAGTATGCAGAATCATCGAGATCGCACTTTTCGAGCTATTTAATGCGAGAAACACGTTATCTGCTGTTTTCACCACTCCACAGTTGGTTTGATATGCAGAACCGGCAATATTTTGGTTTTCGTCGGGTTTCAAGCTGAGATATGCATTTTCTACGATAATCTTGGTGAAACATCTGTCCGAAGTATGCAGAAACATCGAGAGCGCACTTTTCGAGCTATTTAATGCGAGAAACTCGTTTTCTGGGGTA
The DNA here is from genome assembly GCA_951804975.1 of Anthophora plumipes. Lineage (NCBI taxonomy): Eukaryota > Metazoa > Arthropoda > Insecta > Hymenoptera > Apidae > Anthophora > Anthophora plumipes. Next base: position 8,644 of record CATORF010000057.1, read on the forward strand.
TTCAACACTCCACAGTTCGTTGGAAATGCAGAACCGGAGATATCTTGGTTTTCGTGGGGTTTCAAGCTGCGATATGCATTTCCTGCGATAATCTTGGTGAGACTTCTGTCCGAAGTATGCTGAATCATCTAGCTCGCTCTTTTCGAGCTATTTAATGCGAGAAACACGTTATCTGGTGATTTCACCACTCCACAGTGCGTTTGGTATGCAGAACCAGCGATATCTTGGTTTTCGTGGCATTTCAAGCTGAGATATGCATTTTCTGCGATAATCTTGGTGAGACTTCTGTTAGAAGTATGCTGAATCAACGGGATCGCTCTTTTCGAGCTATTTAATGCGAGAAACACGTTCTCTGGTTGTTTTCACAACTCCACAGTGCGTTTGATGTGCAGAACAGGCGATATCTTGATTTTCGTGCTGTTTCCAGCTGAGATATGCATTTTCTGCGCTAATCTTGGTGGGTCTTTTGTCAGAAGTATGCAGAATCATCTATATCGCTCTTTTCGAGCTACTTAATGCACGAAACACGTTTTCTGGGGTTTTCATCACTCCACAGTTCGTTGGATATGCAGAACAGTAGATATCTTGGTTTTCGTGGGGTTTCAAGCAGAGATATGCACTTCCTGCGATAATCTTGGTGAGACTTCTGTCCGAAGTTTGCTGAATCATCGGCATCGCTCTTTTCGAGCTATTTAATGCGAGAAACACGTTCTCTGGTTGATTTCACCACTCCACAGTGCGTTTGATATGCAGAACCGGCGATATTTTGGTATTCGTCGGGTTTCGAGCTTAGATATGCATTTTCTGCGATAATATTGGTGAGACTTCAGTCAGAAGTATGCAGAATCATTTAGTTCGCTCTTTTCGAGCTACTTAATGCACGAAACACGTTTTCTGGTGTTTTCACCACTCCACAGTACGTTTGACATGCAGAACCGGAGATATCTTGGTTTCGGTCGGGTTTCATGCTGAGATATGCATTTCCTGAGATAATCTTGGTGAGACTTCTGTTAGAAGTATGCAGAATCATCGAGATCGCACTTTTCGAGCTATTTAATGCGAGAAACACGTTTTCTGGGGTTTTCACCACTCCACAGTTCGTTGGATATGCAGAACCGGAGATATCTTGGTTTTCGTGGGGTTTCAAGCTGAGATATGCATTTTCTACGACAATCTTGGTGAAACATGTGTCCGAAGTATGCAGAAACATCGAGAGCGCACTTTTCGAGCTATTTAATGCGAGAAACTCGTTTTCTGGGGTATTCAACACTCCACAGTTCGTTGGATATGCAGAACCGGAGATATCTTGGTTTTCGTGGGGTTTCAAGCTGAGATATGCATTTCCTGCGATAATCTTGGTGAGACTTCTGTCCGAAGTATGCTGAATCATCTAGATCGCTCTTTTCGAGCTATTTAATGCGAGAAACACGTTATCTGGTGATTTCACCACTCCACAGTGCGTTTGATATGCAGAACCAGCGATATCTTGGTTTTCGTGGCATTTCAAGCTGAGATATGCATTTTCTGCGATAATCTTGGTAGATCTTTTGTCAGAAGTATGCAGAATCATCTAGATCGCGCTTTTCGAGCTATTTAATGCGAGAAACACGTTATCTGGTGTTTTCACCACTCCACAGTTGGTTTGATATGCAGAACCGGAGATATCTTGGTTTCGGTCGGGTTTCAAGCTGAGATATGCATTTTCTACGATAATCTTGGTGAAACATCTGTCCGAAGTATGCAGAAACATCGAGAGCGCTCTTTTCGAGCTATTCAATGCGAGAAACACGTTCTCTGGTTGTTTTCACGACTCCACAGTGCGTTTGATATGCAGAACAGGCGATATCTTGATTTTCGTGGTGTTTCCAGATGAGATATGCATTTTCTGCGCTAATCTTGGTGGGTCTTTTGTCAGAACTATGCAGAATCATCTAGATCGCTCTTTTCGAGCTACTTAGTGCATGAAACACGTTATCTGGTGTTTTCACCACTCCGCAGTACGTTTGACATGCAGAACCGCAGATATCTTGGTTTTCGTGGGGTTTCAAGCAGAGATATGCATTTTCTGCGATAATCTTGGTGAGACTTCTGTTAGAAGTATGCAGAATCATCGAGATCGCACTTTTCGAGCTATTTAATGCGAGAAACACGTTATCTGGTGTTTTCTCCACTCCACAGTTGGTTTGATATGCAGAACCTGCGATATTTTGGTTTTCGTCGGGTTTCAAGCTGAGATATGCATTTTCTACGATAATCTTGGTGAAACATATGTCCGAAGTATGCAGAAACATCAACAGCGCTCTTTTCGAGCTATTTAATGCGAGAAACTCGTTTTCTGGGGTTTTCACCACTCCACAGTTCGTTGGATATGCAGAACCGGAGATATCTTGGTTTTCGTGGGGTTTCGAGCTGAGATATGCACTTCCTGCGATAATCTTGGTGAGACTTCTGTCCGAAGTTTGCTGAATCATCGGCATCGCTCTTTTCGAGCTATTTAATGCGAGAAACACGTTCTCTGGTTGATTTCACCACTCCACAGTGCGTTTGATATGCAGAACCGGCGATATTTTGGTATTCGTCGGGTTTCGAGCTGAGATATGCATTTTCTGCGATAATATTGGTGAGACTTCAGTCAGAAGTATGCAGAATCATCTAGTTCGCTCTTTTCGAGCTACTTAATGCACGAAACACGTTTTCTGGTGTTTTCACCACTCCACAGTACGTTTGACATGCAGAACCGGAGATATCTTGGTTTCGGTCGGGTTTCATGCTGAGATATGCATTTCCTGAGATAATCTTGGTGAGACTTCTGTTAGAAGTATGCAGAATCATCGAGATCGCACTTTTCGAGCTATTTAATGCGAGAAACACGTTTTCTGGGGTTTTCACCACTCCACAGTTCGTTGGATATGCAGAACCGGAGATATCTTGGTTTTCGTGGGGTTTCAAGCTGAGATATGCATTTTCTACGACAATCTTGGTGAAACATGTGTCCGAAGTATGCAGAAACATCGAGAGCGCACTTTTCGAGCTATTTAATGCGAGAAACTCGTATTCTGGGGTATTCAACACTCCACAGTTCGTTGGATATGCAGAACCGGAGATATCTTGGTTTTCGTGGGGTTTCAAGCTGAGATATGCATTTCCTGCGATAATCTTGGTGAGACTTCTGTCCGAAGTATGCTGAATCATCTAGATCGCTCTTTTCGAGCTATTTAATGCGAGAAACACGTTATCTGGTGATTTCACCACTCCACAGTGCGTTTGATATGCAGAACCAGCGATATCTTGGTTTTCGTGGCATTTCAAGCTGAGATATGCATTTTCTGCGATAATCTTGGTGGATCTTTTGTCAGAAGTATGCAGAATCATCTAGATCGCGCTTTTCGAGCTATTTAATGCGAGAAACACGTTATCTGGTGTTTTCACCACTCCACAGTTGGTTTGATATGCAGAACCGGAGATATCTTGGTTTCGGTCGGGTTTCAAGCTGAGATATGCATTTTCTGCGATAATCTTGGTGAGACTTCTGTTAGAAGTATGCAGAATCATCGAGATCGCACTTTTCGAGCTATTTAATGCGAGAAACACGTTATCTGGTGTTTTCTCCACTCCACAGTTGGTTTGATATGCAGAACCGGCGATATTTTGGTTTTCGTCGGGTTTCAAGCTGAGATATGCATTTTCTACGATAATCTTGGTGAAACATATGTCCGAAGTATGCAGAAACATCAACAGCGCTCTTTTCGAGCTATTTAATGCGAGAAACTCGTTTTCTGGGGTTTTCACCACTCCACAGTTGGTTTGATATGCAGAACCGGCGATATTTTGGTATTCGTCGGGTTTCAAGCAGAGATATGCATTTTCTGCGATAATCTTGGTGAGACTTCTGTTAGAAGTATGCAGAATTATCGAGATCGCACTTTTCGAGCTATTTAAAGCGAGAAACACGTTATCTGCTGTTTTCACCACTCCACAGTTGGTTTGATATGCAGAACCGGCAATATTTTGGTTTTCGTCGGGTTTCAAGCTGAGATATGCATTTTCTACGATAATCTTGGTGAAACATCTGTCCGAAGTATGCAGAAACATCGACAGCGCACTTTTCGAGCTATTTAATGCGAGAAACTCGTTTTCTGGGGGATTCAACACTCCACAGTTCGTTGGAAATGCAGAACCGGAGATATCTTGGTTTTCGTGGGGTTTCAAGCTGCGATATGCATTTCCTGCGATAATCTTGGTGAGACTTCTGTCCGAAGTATGCTGAATCATCTAGATCGCTCTTTTCGAGCTATTTAATGCGAGAAACACGTTATCTGGTGATTTCACCACTCCACAGTGCGTTTGATATGCAGAACCAGCGATATCTTGGTTTTCGTGGCATTTCAAGCTGAGATATGCATTTTCTGCGATAATCTTGGTGAGACTTCTGTAAGAAGAATGCAGAATCATCGAGATCGCACTTTTCGAGCTATTTAATGCGAGAAACACGTTATCTGGTGTTTTCACCACTCCACAGTTGGTTTGATATGCAGAACCGGCGATATTTTGGTTTTCGTCGGGTTTCAAGCTTAGATATGCATTTTCTACGATAATCTTGGTGAAACATCTGTCCGAAGTATGCAGAAACATCGAGAGCGCTCTTTTCGAGCTATTCAATGCGAGAAACACGTTCTCTGGTTGTTTTCACGACTCCACAGTGCGTTTGATATGCAGAACAGGCGATATCTTGATTTTCGTGGGGTTTCAAGCTGAGATATGCATTTCCTGCGATAATCTTGGTGAGACTTCTGTCCGAAGCATGCTGAATCATCTAGATCGCTCTTTTCAAGCTATTTAATGCGAGAAACACGTTATCTGGTGATTTCACCACTCCACAGTGCGTTTGATATGCAGAACCAGCGATATCTTGGTTTTCGTGGCATTTCAAGCTGAGATATGCATTTTCTGCGATAATCTTGGTGGATCTTTTGTCAGAAGTATGCAGAATCATCTAGTTTGCTCTTTTCGAGCTACTTAATGCACGAAACACGTTTTCTGGTGTTTTCACCACTCCACAGTACGTTTGACATGCAGAACCGGAGATATCTTGGTTTCGGTCGGGTTTCATGCTGAGATATGCATTTCCTGAGATAATCTTGGTGAGACTTCTGTTAGAAGTATGCAGAATCATCGAGATCGCACTTTTCGAGCTATTTAATGCGAGAAACTGGTTTTCTGGGGTTTTCACCACTCCACAGTTCGTTGGATATGCAGAACCGGAGATATCTTGGTTTTCGTGGGGTTTCAAGCTGAGATATGCATTTTCTACGACAATCTTGGTGAAACATGTGTCCGAAGTATGCAGAAACATCGAGAGCGCACTTTTCGAGCTATTTAATGCGAGAAACTCGTATTCTGGGGTATTCAACACTCCACAGTTCGTTGGATATGCAGAACCGGAGATATCTTGGTTTTCGTGGGGTTTCAAGCTGAGATATGCATTTCCTGCGATAATCTTGGTGAGACTTCTGTCCGAAGTATGCTGAATCATCTAGATCGCTCTTTTCGAGCTATTTAATGCGAGAAACACGTTATCTGGTGATTTCACCACTCCACAGTGCGTTTGATATGCAGAAACAGCGATATCTTGGTTTTCGTGGCATTTCAAGCTGAGATATGCATTTTCTGCGATAATCTTGGTGGATCTTTTGTCAGAAGTATGCAGAATCATCTAGATCGCGCTTTTCGAGCTATTTAATGCGAGAAACACGTTATCTGGTGTTTTCACCACTCCACAGTTGGTTTGATATGCAAAACCGGAGACATCTTGGTTTCGGTCGGGTTTCAAGCTGAGATATGCATTTTCTACGATAATCTTGGTGAAACATCTGTCCGAAGTATGCAGAAACATCGAGAGCGCTCTTTTCGAGCTATTCAATGCGAGAAACACGTTCTCTGGTTGTTTTCACGACTCCACAGTGCGTTTGATATGCAGAACAGGCGATATCTTGATTTTCGTGGTGTTTCCAGATGAGATATGCATTTTCTGCGCTAATCTTGGTGGGTCTTTTGTCAGAACTATGCAGAATCATCTAGATCGCTCTTTTCGAGCTACTTAGTGCATGAAACACGTTATCTGGTGTTTTCACCACTCCGCAGTACGTTTGACATGCAGAACCGCAGATATCTTGGTTTCGGTCGGGTTTCAAGCTGAGATATGCATTTCCTGCGATAATCTTGGTGAGACTTCTGTCCGAAGTATGCTGAATCAACGGGATCGCTCTTTTCGAGCTATTTAATGCGAGAAACACGTTCTCTGGTTGTTTTCACAACTCCACAGTGCGTTTGATGTGCAGAACAGGCGATATCTTGATTTTCGTGCTGTTTCCAGCTGAGATATGCATTTTCTGCTCTAATCTTGGTGGGTCTTTTGTCAGAAGTATGCAGAATCATCTAGATCGCTCTTTTCGAGCTACTTAATGCACGAAACACGTTTTCTGGGGTTTTCATCACTCCACAGTTCGTTGGATATGCAGAACAGTAGATATCTTGGTTTTCGTGGGGTTTCAAGCAGAGATATGCATTTTCTGCGATAATCTTGGTGAGACTTCTGTTAGAAGTATGCAGAATCATCGAGATCGCACTTTTCGAGCTATTTAATGCGAGAAACACGTTATCTGGTGTTTTCTCCACTCCACAGTTGGTTTGATATGCAGAACCGGCGATATTTCGGTTTTCGTCGGGTGTCAAGCTGAGATATGCATTTTCTACGATAATCTTCGTGAAACATCTGTCCGAAGTATGCTGAATCATCTAGATCGCTCTTTTCGAGCTATTTAATGCGAGAAACACGTTATCTGGTGTTTTCACCACTCCACAGTGCGTTTGATATGCAGAACCAGCGATATCTTGATTATCGTGGGGTTTCAAGCTGAGATATGCATTTTCTGCGATAATATTGGTGAGACTTCAGTCAGAAGTATGCAGAATCATCTAGATCGCTCGTTTCGAGCTATTTAATGCGAGAAACTCGTTTTCTGGGGTTTTCACCACTCCACAGTTCGTTGGATATGCAGAACCGGAGATATCTTGGTTTTCGTGAGGTTTCAAGCTGAGATATGCACTTTGTGCGATAATCTTGGCGAGTCTTCTGTAAGAAGTATGCAGAATCATCTAGATCGCTCGTTTCGAGCTATTTAATGCGAAAAAACAAGTTTTCTGGTGTTTTGACCACTCCACAGTTCGTTGGATAAGCAGAACCGGAGATATCTTGGTTTTCGTGGGGTTTCAAGCTGAGATATGCATTTTCTACGATAATCGTGGTGAGACTTCTGTCAGAAGTATGCAGAATCTTCGAGAACGATCTTTTCGAGCTTCTTAATGCGCGAAACTCGTTTTCTGGTGTTTTCACCACTCCACGGTACGTTTGAAGTGCAGAACCGGAGATAACTCGGTTTTCGTCGGGTTTGAAGCTGAGATATGCATTTTCTGCGATAATCTTGTTGAGACTTCTGTCCGAAGTATGCAGAATCATCGAGATCGCTCTTTTCGAGCTACTTAATGCGCGAAACACGTTTTCTGGTGTTTTCACCACTCCACGGTGCGTTTGATGTGCAGAACCGGAGATAACTCGGTTCTCGTCGGGTTTCAAGTTGAGATATGCATTTTCTACGATAATCTTGGTGAGACTTCTGTCAGAAGTATGCAGGATCTTCGAGAACGCTCTTTTCGAGCTATTTAATGCGAGAAACACGTAATCTGGTGTTTTCACCACTCCACAGTGCGTATGATATGCAGAACCGGCGATATCTTGGTTTTCGTGGGGTTTCAAGGTGAGATATGCATTTTCTGCGATAATCTTGGTGAGACTTCCGTCCGAAGTATGCTGAAACATCGAGATCGCTCTTTTCGTGCTAGGTAATGCGAGAAAAGCCTTATCCGGTGTTTTCACCACTCCACAGTGCGTTAGATATGCAGAACCGGCGATATTTTGGTTTTCGTCGGGTGTCAAGCTGAGATATGCATTTTTACGATAATCTTGGTGAAACATCTGTCCGAAGTATGCAGAAACATCGAGAGCGCTCGTTTCGAGCTACTTAATGCGAGAAACACGTTATCTGGTGTTGTCACCACTCCACAGTTGGTTTGATATGCAGAACCGGCGATATTTCGGTTTTCGTCGGGTGTCAAGCTGAGATATGCATTTTCTACGATAATCTTCGTGAAACATCTGTCCGAAGTATGCTGAATCATCTAGATCGCTCTTTTCGAGCTATTTAATGCGAGAAACACGTTATCTGGTGTTTTCACCACTCCACAGTGCGTTTGATATGCAGAACCAGCGATATCTTGATTATCGTGGGGTTTCAAGCTGAGATATGCATTTTCTGCGATAATATTGGTGAGACTTCAGTCAGAAGTGTGCAGAATCATCTAGATCGCTCTTTTCGAGCTAGTTAATGCACGAAACACGTATTCTGGTGTTTTCACCACACCACCGTACGTTTGACATGCAGAACCGGAGATATCTTGGTTTCGGTCGGGTTTCAAGCTGAGATATGCATTTTCTACGATAATCCTGGTGAGACTTCTGTCAGAAGTATGCAGAATCTTCGAGAACGCTCTTTTCGATCTACTTAATGCGAGAAACACGTTATCCGGTGTTTTCATCACTTCACAGTGCGTTTGATATGCAGAACAGGCGATATCTTGATTTTCGTGGTGTTTCCAGCTGAGATATGCATTTTCTGCGATAATCTTGGTGGGTCTTTTGTCAGAAGTATGCTGAATCATCGAGATCGCTCTTTTCGAGCTAGTTAGTGCGAGAAACACGTTATCTGGTGTTTTCACCACTCCACAGTGCGTTTGATATGCAGAACAGTAGATATCTTGGTTTTCGTGGGGTTTCAAGCTGAGATATGCATTTTCTGCGATAATCTTGTTGGGACTTCTGTCCGAAGTATGCAGAATCATCGAGATCGCTCGGTTCGAGCTACTTAATGCGAGAAACACGTTATCTGGTGTTTTCACCACTCCACGGTACGTTTGATGTGCAGAACCGGAGATAACTCGGTTTTCGTCGGGTTTCAAGCTGAGATATGCATTTTCTACGATAATCCTGGTAAGACTTCTGTCAGAAGTATGCAGGATCTTCGAGATCGCTCTTCTCGAGCTATTTAATGCGAGAAACACGTTCTCTGGTTGTTTTCACCACTCCACAGTGCGTTTGATATGCAGAACAGGCGATATCTTGATTTTCGTGGTGTTTCCAGCTGAGATATGCATTTTCTACGATAATCCTGGTGAGACTTCTGTCAGAAGTATGCAGAATCATCGAGATCGCTCTTTTCGAGCTACTTAATGCGCGAAACACGTTTTCTGGTGTTTTCACCACTCCAAGGTTCCGTTTGATGTGCAGAAACGGAGATAACTCGGTTCTCGTCGGGTTTCAAGCTGAGATATGCATTTTCTACGATAATCTTGGTGAGACTTCTGTCAGAAGTATGCAGGATCTTCGAGAACGCTCTTTTCGAGCTATTTAATGCGAGAAACACGTAATCTGGTGTTTTCACCACTCCACAGTGCGTATGATATGCAGAACCGGCGATATCTTGGTTTTCGTGGGGTTTCAAGGTGAGATATGCATTTTCTGCGATAATCTTGGTGAGACTTCCGTCCGAAGTATGCTGAAACATCGAGATCGCTCTTTTCGTGCTAGGTAATGCGAGAAAAGCCTTATCCGGTGTTTTCACCACTCCACAGTGCGTTAGATATGCAGAACCGGCGATATTTTGGTTTTCGTCGGGTGTCAAGCTGAGATATGCATTTTTACAATAATCTTGTTGAAACATCTGTCCGAAGTATGCAGAAACATCGAGAGCGCTCGTTTCGAGCTACTTAATGCGAGAAACACGTTATCTGGTGTTTTCACCACTCCACAGTGCGTTGGATATGCAGAACCGGCGATATTTTGGTTTTTGTCGGGTTTCAAGCTCAGATATGCATTTTCTACGATAAGCTTGGTGAAACATCTGTCCGAAGTATGCAGAAACATCGAGAGCGCTCTTTTCGAGCTATTTAATGCGAGAAACACGTTTTCTGGGGTTTTCACCACCCCACAGTTCGTTGGATATGCAGAACAGTAGATATCTTGGTTTCGGTCGGGTTTCAAGCTGAGATATGCATTTTCTACGATAATCCTGGTGAGACTTCAGTCAGAAGTGTGCAGAATCATCTGGATCGCTCTTTTCGAGCTACTTAAGGCACGAAACACGTTTTCTGGTGTTTTCACCACACTACAGTACGTTTGACATGCAGAACCGGAGATATCTTGGTTTCGGTCGGGTTTCAAGCTGAGATATGCATTTTCTACGATAATCCTGGTGAGACTTCTGTCAGAAGTATGCAGAATCTTCGAGAACGCTCTTTTCGATCTACTTAATGCGCGGAACACGTTTTCTGGTGTTTTCACCACTCCACGGTACGTTTGATGTGCAGAACCGGAGATAGCTCGATTTTCGTGGGGTTTCAAGCTGAGACATGCATTTTATACGATAATCTTGGTGAGACTTCTGTCCGAAGGATGCAGAATCATCGAGATCGCTCAATCCGAGCTATTTAATGCGACAAACACGTTATCTGGTGTTTTCAGCACTCCACAGTGCGTTTGATATGCAGAACCAGCGATATCTTTGCTTTCGTTGGGTTTCAAGCTGAGATATGCATTTTTTACGATAACCTTGGTGAGACTTCTGTCCGAAGTATGAAGAATTATCGAGATGGCTCTATTCGAGCTATTTAATGCGAGAAACACGTTTTCAGGGGGTTTTCACCACTCCACAGTGCGTAGGATATGCAGAACCGGCGATATTTTGGTTTTCGTCGGGTTTCAAGCTGAGATATGCATTTTCTACGATAAGCTTGGTGAAACATCTGTTCAAAGTATGCAGAAACATCGAGAGGGCTCTTTTCGAGCTATTTAATGCGCGAAACACGTTTTCTGGGGTTTTCACCACTCCACAGTTCGTTGGATATGCCGAACAGTAGATATCTTGGTTTTCGTGGGGTTTCAAGCTGAGATATGCATTTTCTGCGATAATCTTGTTGAGACTTCTGTCCGAAGTATGCAGAATCATCGAGATCGCTCGTTTCGAGCTATTTAATGCGAGAAACACGTTATCTGGTGTTTTTACCACTCCACAGTGCGTTGGATATGCAGAACCGGAGATATTTTGGTTTTCGCCGGGTTTCAAGCTGAGATATGCATTTTCTACGATAAGCTTGGTGAAACATCTGTCCGAAGTATGCAGACACGTCGAGAGCGCTCTTTTCGAGCTATTTAGTGCGAGAAACACGTTATCTGGTGTTTTCACCACTCCACAGTTGGTCTGATATGCAGAACCGGCGATATATTGGTTTTCGTCGGGTTTCAAGCTGAGATATGCATTTTCTGCGATAATATTGGTGAGACTTCAGTCAGAAGTATGCAGAATCATCTAGATCGCTCTTTTCGAGCTACTTAATGCGCGAAATACGTTTTCAGGGGTTTTCACCACTCCACAGTTCGTTGGATATGCAGAACCGGAGATATCTTGGTTTTCGTGGGATTTCAAGCTGAGATATGCATTTCCTGCGATAATCTTGGTGAGACTCCTGTACGAAATATGCTGAATCATCGAGATCGCTCTTTTCGAGCTATTTAATGCGAGAAACACGTTCTCTGGTTGTTTTCACCACTCCACAGTGCGTTTGATATGCAGAACAGGCGATATCTTGATTTTCGAGGTGTTTCCAGCTGAGATATGCATTTTCTGTGATAATCTTGGTGGGTCTTTTGTCAGAAGTATGCAGAATCAACTAGATCGCTCTTTTCGAGCTACTTAATGCACGAAACACGTTTTCTGGTGTTTTCACCACTCCACAGTACGTTTGACATGCAGAAGCGGAGATATCTTGGTTTCGGTCGGGTTTCAATCTGAGATATGCATTTTCTACGATAATCTTGGTGAAACATCTGTCCGAAGTATGCAGAAACATCGAGAGCGCTCTTTTCTAGCTATTTAATGCGAGAAACTCGTTTTCTGGGGTTTTCACCACTCCACAGTTCGTTGGATATGCAGAACCGGAGATATCTTGGTTTTCGTGGGGTTTCAAGATGAGATATGCATTTCCTGTGATAGTCTTGGTGAGACTTCTGTCCGAAGTATGCTGAATCATCGAGATCGCTCTTCTCGAGCTATTTAATGCGAGAAACACGTTCTCTGGTTGTTTTCACCACTCCACAGTTCGTTAGATATGCAGAACCGGAGATATCTTGGTTTTCGTGGGGTTTCAAGATGAGATATGCATTTCCTGCGATAATCTTGGTGAGACTTCTGTCCGAAGTATGCTGAATCATCGAGATCGCTCTTGTCGAGCTATTTAATGCGAGAAACACGTTCTCTGGTTGTTTTCACCACTCCACAGTGCGTTTGATATGCAGAACAGGCGATATCTTGATTTTCGTGGTGTTTCCAGCTGAGATATGCATTTTCTACGATAATCCTGGTGAGACTTCTGTCAGAAGTATGCAGGATCTTCGAGAACGCTCTTTTCGAGCTATTTAATGCGAGTAACACGTTCTCTGGTTGTTTTCACCACTCCACAGTGCGTTTGATATGCAGAACAGGCGATATCTTGATTTTCGTGGTGTTTCCAGCTGAGATATGCATTTTCTACGATAATCCTGGTGAGACTTCTGTCAGAAGTATGCAGGATCTTCGAGAACGCTCTTTTCGAGCTATTTAATGCGAGTAACACGTAATCTGGTGTTTTCACCACTCCACAGTGCGTATGATATGCAGAACCGGCGATATCTTGGTTTTCGTGGGGTTTCAAGGTGAGATATGCATTTTCTACGATAATATTGGTGAGACCTCTGTCAGAAGTATGCAGAATCATCGAGAACGCACTTTTCGAGCTAGTTAATGCGAGAAACACGTTTTCTGGTGTTTTCACCACTCCACAGTGCGTCTGATATGCAGAACCGGCGACATCTTTGATTTCGTCGGGGTTCAAGTTGAGATATGCATTTTCTACGATAATCTTGGTGAGACTTCGGTCAGAAGTATGCAGAATCATCGTGATCGGCCTTTTCGAGCTATTTAACACGAGAAACACGTTCTCTGGTTGTTTTCACCACTCCACAGTGCGTTTGATATGCAGAACCGGCAACATCTTGATTTTCGTGAGGTTTCGAGCTGAGATATGCATTTTCTGCGATAATATTGGTCAGACTTTAGTCAGAAGTATGCAGAATCATCTAGATCGCTCTTTTCGAGCTACTTAATGCGCGAAACACGTTTTCTGGTGTTTTCACCACTCCACGGTACGTTTGATGTGCAGAACCGGAGATAACTCGGTTTTCGTCGGGTTTCAAGCTGAGATATGCATTTTCTACGATAATCTTGGTGAGACTTCTGTCAGAAGTATGCAGGATCTTCGAGATCGCTCTTTCCGAGCTATTTAATACGAGAAACACGTTATCTGGTGTTTTCACCACTCCACAGTGCGTTTGATATGCAGTACCAGCGATATCTTGGTTTTCGTGGGGTTTCAAGCTGAGATATGCATTTTTTACGATTATCTTGGTGAGACTTCTGTCCGAAGTATGCAGAATCATCGAGATCGCTCTATTCGAGCTATTTAATGCGACAAACACGTTATCTGGTGTCTTCAGCACTCCACAGTTCGTTGGATATGCAGAACAGTAGATATCTTGGTTTTCGTGGGGTTTCAAACAGAGATATGCATTTTCTGCGATAATCTTGGTGAGACTTCTGTTAGAAGTATGCAGAATCATCGAGATCGCACTTTTCGAGCTATTTAATGCGAGAAACACGTTATCTGGTGCTTTCACCACTCCACAGTTCGTTGGATATGCAGAACCGGCGATATTTTGGTTTTCGACGGGTTTCAAGCTGAGATATGCATTTTCTACGATAATCTTGGTGAAACATCTGTCCCAAGTATGCAGAAACATCGAGAGCGCTCTTTTCGAGCTATTTAATGCGAGAAACTCGTTTTCTGGTGTTTTCACCACTCCACATTGCGTTTGATATGCAGACCCGGCGACATCTTTGATTTCGTCGGGGTTCAAGCTGAGATATGCATTTTTTACGATAATCTTGGTGAGACTTCTGTCCGAAGTATGCAGAATCATCTAGATCGCTCCTTTCGAGCTATTTAATGCGAGAAACACGTTATCTGGTGTCTTCAGCACTCCACAGTTCGTTGGATATGCAGAACAGTAGATATCTTGGTTTTCGTGGGGTTTCAAGCAGAGATATGCATTTTCTGCGATAATCTTGGTGAGACTTCTGTTAGAAGTATGCAGAATCATCGAGATCGCTGTTTTCGAGCTACTTAATGCACGAAACTCGTTTTCTGGTGTTTTCACCACTCCACAGTACGTTTGGCATGCAGAACCGGAGATATTGTGGTTTTCGACGGGTTTCAAGCTGAGATATGCATTTTCTACGATAATCTTGGTGAAACATCTGTCCCAAGTATGCAGAAACATCGAGAGCGCTCTTTTCGAGCTATTTAATGCGAGAAACTCGTTTTCTGGTGTTTTCACCACTCCACATTGCGTTTGATATGCAGACCCGGCGACATCTTTGATTTCGTCGGGGTTCAAGCTGAGATATGCATTTTCTACGATAATCTTGGTGAGACTTCTGTCCGAAGTATGCTGAATCATCTAGATCGCTCCTTTCGAGCTATTTAATGCGAGAAACACGTTATCTGGTGTTTTCACCACTCCACAGTGCGTTTGATATGCAGAACCAGCGATATCTTGGTTTCGGTCGAGTTGCAAGCTGAGATATGCATTTTCTACGATAATATTCGTGAGACCTCTGTCAGAAGTATGCAGAATCTTCGATATCGCTCTTTTCGAGCTATTTAATGCGAGAAACACGTTATCTGGTGTTTTGACCACTCCACAGTGCGTTTGATAGGTAGAGCCGCCGATAACTTGGTTTTCGTGGGGTTTCCAGCTGAAATATGCATTTTCTGCGATAAGCTTGGTGTTTCATCTATGAGAAGTATGCAGAATCATCGAGAACGCTCTTTTCGAGCTAGTTAATGCGAGAAACACGTTTTCTGGTGTTTTCACCACTCCACAGTGCGTCTGATATGCAGAACAGGCGATATCTTGGTTTTCGTGGGGTTTCCAGCTGAGATATGCATTTTCTGCGATAATCTTGTTGAGTCTTCTGTCCGAAGTCTGCAGAATCATCGATATCGCTCTTTACGAGCTATTTAATGCGAGAAACACGTTTTCTGGTGTATTGACCACTCCACAGTGCGTTTGATATGCAGAACCGGCGATATCTTGATTTTCGTGGTGTTTCCAGCTGAGATATGCATTTTCTGCGATAATCTTGGTGAGTCATCTGTCAGAAGTATGCAGAATCATCGAGAACGCTTTTTTCGAGTTAGTTAATGCGAGAAACACGTTTTCTGGTGTTTTCAACACTCCACAGTGCGTCTGATATGCAGAACCGACGATATCTTGGTTTTCGTGGGGTTTCCAGATGAGATATGCATTTTCTGCGATCATCTTGGTGAGTCTTCTGTCAGAAGTATGCAGAATCATCGTGATCGCTCTACTCGAGCTAGTTAATGCGAGAAAAACCTTATCCGGTGTGTTCACCACTCCACAGTGCGTTTGATATGCAGAACCGGCGATATTTTGGTTTTCGTCGGGTGTCAAGCTGAGATATGCATTTTCTACGATAATCCTGGTGAAACATCTGTCCGAAGTATGCAGAAACATCGAGAGCGCTATTTTCGAGCTATTTAATGCGAGAAACTCGTTTTCTGGGGTTTTCACCACTACACAGTTCGTTGGATATGCAGAACCGGAGATATCTTCATTTTCGTGGTGTTTCCAGCTGAGATATGCATTTTCTGCGATAATCTTGGTGCGTCTTTTGTCAGGAGGATGCAGAATCATCTAGATCGCTCTTTTCGAGCTATTTAATGCGAGAAACACGTTATCTGGTGTTTTCACCACTCCACAGTGCGTTTGATATGCAGAACCGGCGATATTTTGGTTTTCGTGGGGTTTCCAGCTGAAATATGCATTTTCTGCGATAATCTTGGTGTTTCATCTATGAGAAGTATGCAGAATCATCGAGAACGCTCTTTTCGAGCTAGTTAATGCGAGAAACACGTTTTCTGGTGTTTTCACCACTCCACAGTGCGTCTGATATGCAGAACAGGCGATATCTTGGTTTTCGTGGGGTTTCCAGCTGAGTTATGCATTTTCTGCGATAATCTTGTTGAGTCTTCTGTCAGAAGTATGCCGAATCATCGAGATCGCTCTCTTCGAGCTATTTAATGCGAGAAACACGTTATCTGGTTGTTTTCACCACTCCACAGTGCGTTTGATATGCAGAACCGGCGTCATCTTGATTTTCGTGAGGTTTCAAGATGAGATATGCATTTTCTGCGATAATATTGGTGAGACTTCTGTCCGAAGTATGCAGAATCATCGATATCGCTCTTTACGAGCTATTTAATGCGAGAAGCACGTTATCTGGTGTATTGACCACTCCACAGTGCGTTTGATATGCAGAACCGGCGATATCTTGATTTTCGTGGTGTTTCCAGCTGAGATATGCATTTTCTGCGATAATCTTGGTGAGTCATCTGTCAGAAGTATGCAGAATCATCGAGAACGCTTTCTTCGAGTTAGTTAATGCGAGAAACACGTTTTCTGGTGTTTTCAACACTCCACAGTGCGTCTGATATGCAGAACCGACGATATCTTGGTTTTCGTGGGGTTTCCAGATGAGATATGCATTTTCTGCGATAATATTGGTGAGACTTCTGTCCGAAGTAAGCAGAATTATCGAGATCGCTCGTTTCGAGCTTCTTAATGCGATAAACACGTTATCTGGTGTTTTCACCACTCCACAGTGCGTTGGATATGCAGAACCGGCGATATTTTGGTTTTCGTCGGGTGTCATGCTGAGATATGCATTTTCTACGATAATCTTGGTGAAACATCTGTCCGAAGTATGCAGAAACATCGAGATCGCTCGTTTCGAGCTATTTAATGCGAGAAACACGTTATCTGGTGTTTTTACCACTCCACGGTGCGTTGGATATGCAGAACCGGAGATATTTTGGTTTTCGTCGGGTTTCAAGCTGAGATATGCATTTTCTACGATAAGCTTGGTGAAACATCTGTCCGAAGTATGCAGAAACGTCGAGAGCGCTCTTTTCGAGCTATTTAATGCGAGAAACACGTTTTCTGGGGTTTTCACCACTCCACAGTTCGTTGGATATGCAGAACAGTAGATATATTGGGTTTCGTGGGGTTTCAAGCAGAGATATGCATTTTCTGCGATAATCTTGGTGAGACTTCTGCTAGAAGTATGAAGAATCATCGAGATCGCTCTACTCGAGCTATTTAATGCGAGAAACACGTTTTCTGGGGTTTTCACCACTCCACAGTGCGTTTGATATGCAGAACACAGCGATATCTTGGTTTTCGTGGGGTTTCAAGCTGAGATATGCATTTTTTACGATAATCCTTGTGAGACTTCTGTCAGAAGTATGCAGAATCTTCGAGAACACTCTTTTCGAGCTACTTAATGCGCGAAACACGTTTTCTGGTGTTTTCACCACTCCACGGTACGTTTGATGTGCAGAACCGGAGATAACTCGGTTTTCGTCGGGTTTCAAGCTGAGATATGCATTTTCTAAGATAAACTTGGTGAGACTTCTGTCAGAAGTATGCAGGATCTTCGAGAACGCTCTTTTCGAGCTATTTAATGCGAGAAACACGTTTTCTGGTGTTTTCACCACTCCACAGTGCGTTTGATATGCAGAACCGGCGACATCGTGGTTTTCGTGGGGTTTCAAGCTGAGATATGCATTTTCTGCGATAATCTTGGTGAGACTTCTGTCCGAAGTATGCAGAATCATCGAGATCGCTCTTCTCGAGCTATTTAATGCGAGAAACACGTTATCTGGCGTTTTCACCACTCCACAGTGCGTTTGACATGCAGAACCAGCGATATCTTGGCTTTCGTGGGGTTTCAAGCTGAGATATGCATTTTTTACGATAATCTTGGTGAGACTTCTGTCCGAAGTATGCAGAATCTTCGAGAACGCTCTTTTCGAGCTACTTAATGCGCGAAACACGTTTTCTGGTGTTTTCACCACTCCACGGTACGTTTGATGTGCAGAACCGGATATAACTCGGTTTTCGTCGGGTTTCAAGCTGAGATATGCATTTTCTAAGATAAACTTTGTGAGACTTCTGTCAGAAGTATGCAGGATCTTCGAGAACGCTCTTTTCGAGCTATTTAATGCGAGAAACACGTTTTCTGGTGTTTTCACCACTCCACAGTGCGTTTGATATGCAGAACCGGCGACATCTTGGTTTTCGTGGGGTTTCAAGCTGAGATATGCATTTTCTGCGATAATCTTGGTGAGACTTCTGTCCGAAGTATGCAGAATCATCGAGATCGCTCTTCTCGAGCTATTTAATGCGAGAAACACGTTATCTGGCGTTTTCACCACTCCACAGTGCGTTTGATATGCTGAACCAGCGATATCTTGCTTTCCGTGTGGTTTCAAGCTGAGATATGCATTTTCTTCGATAATCTTGGTGAGACTTCTGTCCGAAGTATGAAGAATCATCGAGAGCGCCATTTTCGAGCTATTTAATGCGAGAAACTCGTTTTCTGGGGTTTTCACCACTCCACAGTGCGTTTGATATGCAGAACCGGCGACATCTTGGTTTTCGTGGGGTTTCAAGCTGAGATATGCATTTTCTGCGATAATCTTGGTGAGACTTCTGTCCGAAGTATGCAGAATCATCGAGATCGCTCTTCTCGAGCTATTTAATGCGAGAAACACGTTATCTGGCGTTTTCACCACTCCACAGTGCGTTTGATATGCAGAACCAGCGATATCTTGGCTTTCGTGGGGTTTCAAGCTGAGATATGCATTTTTTACGATAATCTTGGTGAGACTTATGTCCGAGGTATGCAGAATCTTCGAAAACGCTCTTTTCGAGCTACTTAATGCGCGAAACACGTTTTCTGGTGTTTTCACCACTCCACGGTACGTTTGATGTGCAGAACCGGATATAACTCGGTTTTCGTCGGGTTTCAAGCTGAGATATGCATTTTCTAAGATAAACTTGGTGAGACTTCTGTCAGAAGTATGCAGGATCTTCGAGAACGCTCTTTTCGAGCTATTTAATGCGAGAAACACGTTATCTGGCGTTTTCACCACTCCACAGTGCGTTTGATATGCTGAACCAGCGATATCTTGCTTTCCGTGTGGTTTCAAGCTGAGATATGCATTTTCTTCGATAATCTTGGTGAGACTTCTGTCCGAAGTATGAAGAATCATCGAGAGCGCCATTTTCGAGCTATTTAATGCGAGAAACTCGTTTTCTGGGGTTTTCACCACTCCACAGTGCGTTTGATATGCAGAACCGGCGACATCTTGGTTTTCGTGGGGTTTCAAGCTGAGATATGCATTTTCTGCGATAATCTTGGTGAGCCTTCTGTCCGAAGTATGAAGAATCATCGAGAGCGCCATTTTCGAGCTATTTAATGCGAGAAACTCGTTTTCTGGGGTTTTCACCACTCCACAGTTCGTTGGATATGCAGAACCGGAGATATCTTGCTTTCCGTGTGGTTTCAAGCTGAGATATGCATTTTCTGCGATAATCTTGGTGAGACATCTGTCCGAAGTATGCTGAAACATCAGGGATTCGCGCTTTTCGAGCTATTTAATGCGAGAAACACGTTATCTGGTGTTTTCACCACTCCACAGTGCGTTTGATATGCAGAACTAGCGATATCATGGTTTTCGTGGGGTTTCAAGCTGCGATTTGCATTTTCTGCGATAATATTGGTGAGACTTCTGTCCGAAGTATGCAGAATTATCGAGATCGCTCGTTTCGAGCTTCTTAATGCGAGAAACACGTTATCTGGTGTTTTCACCACTCCACAGTGCGTTGGATATGCAGAACCGGCGATATTTTGGTTTTCGTCGGGTTTCAAGCTGAGATATGCATTTCCTGCGATAATCTTGGTGAGACTTCTGTCTGAAGTATGCAGAATCATCGAGATCGCTCGTTTCGAGCTATTTAATGCGAGAAACACGTTATCTGGTGTTTTTACCACTCCACGGTGCGTTGGATATGCAGAACCGGAGATATTTTGGTTTTCGTCGGGTTTCAAGCTGAGATATGCATTTTCTACGATAAGCTTGGTGAAACATCTGTCCGAAGTATGCAGAAACGTCGAGAGCGCTCTTTTCGAGCTATTTAATGCGAGAAACACGTTTTCTGGGGTTTTCACCACTCCACAGTGCGTTTGATATGCAGAACCGGCGACATCTTGGTTTTCGTGGGGTTTCAAGCTGAGATATGCATTTTCTGCGATAATCTTGGTGAGACTTCTGTCCGAAGTATGCAGAATCATCGAGATCGCTCTTCTCGAGCTATTTAATGCGAGAAACACGTTATCTGGTGTTTTCACCACTCCACGGTACGTTTGATGTGCAGAACCGGATATAACTCGGTTTTCGTCGGGTTTCAAGCTGAGATATGCATTTTCTAAGATAAACTTGGTGAGACTTCTGTCAGAAGTATGCAGGATCTTCGAGAACGCTCTTTTCGAGCTATTTAATGCGAGAAACACGTTTTCTGGTGTTTTCACCACTCCACAGTGCGTTTGATATGCAGAACCGGCGACATCATGGTTTTCGTGGGGTTTCAAGCTGAGATATGCATTTTCTGCGATAATCTTGGTGAGACTTCTGTCCGAAGTATGCTGAAACATCAGGGATTCGCGCTTTTCGAGCTATTTAATGCGAGAAACACGTTATCTGGTTTTTTCACCACTCCACAGTGCGTTTGATATGCAGAACCAGCGATATCATGGTTTTCGTGGGGTTTCAAGCTGCGATTTGCATTTTCTGCGATAATATTGGTGAGACTTCTGTCCGAAGTATGCAGAATTATCGAGATCGCTCGTTTCGAGCTTCTTAATGCGAGAAACACGTTATCTGGTGTTTTCACCACTCCACAGTGCGTTGGATATGCAGAACCGGCGATATTTTGGTTTTCGTCGGGTTTCAAGCTGAGATATGCATTTTCTACGATAAGCTTGGTGAAACATCTGTCCGAAGTATGCAGAAACATCGAGAGCGCTCTTTTTGAGCTATTTATTGCGAGAAACACGTTCTCTGGTTGTTTTCAGCAATCCACAGTTCGTTTGATATGCAGAACAGTAGATATCTTCATTTTCGTGGTGTTTCCAGCTGAGATATGCATTTTCTGCGATAATCTTGGTGGGTCTTTTGTCAGGAGGATGCAGAATCATCTAGATCGCTCTTTTCGAGCTATTTAATGCGAGAAACACGTTATCTGGTGTTTTCACCACTCCACAGTGCGTTTGATATGCAGAACCGGCGATATTTTGGTTTTCGTCGGGTGTCAAGCTGAGATATGCATTTTCTACGATAATCTTGGTGAAACATCTGTCCGAAGTATGCAGAAACATCGAGAGCGCTCTTTTCGTGTTACTTAATGCGAGAAACTCGTTTTCTGGGGTTTTCACCACTCCACAGTTCGTTGGATATGCAGAACCGGAGATATCTTGGTTTTCGGGTGGTTTCAAGCTGAGATATGCAGTTTCCTGCGATAATCTTGGTGAGACTTCTGTCTGAAGTATGCAGAATCATCGAGATCGCTCGTTTCGAGCTATTTAATGCGAGAAACACGTTATCTGGTGTTTTTACCACTCCACGGTGCGTTGGATATGCAGAACCGGAGATATTTTGGTTTTCGTCGGGTTTCAAGTTGAGATATGCATTTTCTACGATAAGCTTGGTGAAACATCTGTCCGAAGTATGCAGAAACGTCGAGAGCGCTCTTTTCGAGCTATTTAATGCGAGAAACACGTTTTCTGGGGTTTTCACCACTCCACAGTTCGTTGGATATGCAGAACAGTAGATATCTTGGTTTTCGTGGGGTTTCAAGCAGAGATATGCATTTTCTGCGATAATCTTGGTGAGACTTCTGTTAGAAGTATGCAGAATCATCGAGATCGCACTTTTCTAGCTATTTAATGCGTGAAACACGTTATCTGGTGTTTTCACCACTCCGCAGTTGGTTTGATATGCAGAACCGGCGATATTTTGGTTTTCGTCGGGTTTCAAGCTGAGATATGCATTTCCTACGATAATCTTGGTGAAACATCTGTCCGAAGTATGCAGAAACATCGAGAGCGCACTTTTCGTGCTATTTAATGCGAAAAACTCGTTTTCTGGGGTTTTCAACACTCCACAGTTCGTTGGATATGCAGAACCGGCGACATCTTGGTTTTCGTGGGGTTTCAAGCTGAGATATGCATTTTCTGCGATTATCTTGGTGAGACTTCTGTCCGAAGTATGCAGAATCATCGAGATCGCTCTATTCGAGCTATTTAATGCGACAAACACGTTATCTGGTGTCTTCAGCACTCCACAGTTCGTTGGATATGCAGAACAGTAGATATCTTGGTTTTCGTGGGGTTTCAAGCAGAGATATGCATTTTCTGCGATAATCTTGGTGAGACTTCTGTTAGAAGTATGCAGAATCATCGAGATCGCACTTTTCGAGCTATTTAATGCGAGAAACACGTTATCTGGTGCTTTCACCACTCCACAGTTCGTTGGATATGCAGAACCGGCGATATTTTGGTTTTCGACGGGTTTCAAGCTGAGATATGCATTTTCTACGATAATCTTGGTGAAACATCTGTCCCAAGTATGCAGAATCTTCGAGAACGCTCTTTTCGATCTACTTAATGCGAGAAACACGTTATCCGGTGTTTTCATCACTCCACAGTGCGTTTGATATGCAGAACCGGAGATATTTTGGTTTTCGTCGGGTTTCAAGCTGAGATATGCATTTTCTACGATAAGCTTGGTGAAACATCTGTCCGAAGTATGCAGAATCATCGAGATCGCACTTTTCTAGCTATTTAATGCGTGAAACACGTTATCTGGTGTTTTCACCACTCCGTAGTTGGTTTGATATGCAGAACCGGCGATATTTTGGTTTTCGTCGGGTTTCAAGCTGAGATATGCATTTCCTACGATAATCTTGGTGAAACATCTGTCCGAAGTATGCAGAAACATCGAGATCGATCTTTTCGAGCTATTTAATGCGAGAAACACGTGTTCTGGGGTTTTCACCACTCCACAGTTCGTTGGATATACAGAACAGTAGATATCTTGGGTTTCGTGGGGTTTCAAGCAGAGATATGCATTTTCTGCGATAATCTTGGTGAGACTTCTGTCAGAAGTATGCAGGATCTTCGAGAACGCTCTTTTCGAGCTATTTAATGCGAGAAACACGTTTTCTGGTGTTTTCACCACTGCACAGTGCGTTTGATATGCAGAACCGGCGACATCTTGGTTTTCGTGGGGTTTCAAGCTGAGATATGCATTTTCTGCGATAATCTTGGTGAGACGTCTGTCCGAAGTATGCAGAATCATCGAGATCGCTCTTCTCGAGCTATTTAATGCCTGAAACACGTTATCTGGTGTTTCCACCACTCCACAGTGCGTTTGAAATGCAGAACCGGCGATATCTTGGTTTTTGTGGGGTTTCAATCTGAGATATGCATTTTTTACGATAATCTTGGTGAGGCTTCTGTCCGAAGTATGCTTAATCATCGAGATCGCTCTTTTCGAGCTATTTAATGCGAGAAACACGTTAATTGGTGGTTTCAGCACTCCACAGTGCGTTTGATATGCAGAACCAGCGACATCTTGGTTTTTGTGGGGATTCAAGCTGAGATATGCAATTGCTGCGATAATCTTGGTGAGAACTCTGTCCGAAGTATGCAGAAACATCGAGATCGCTCTTTTCGACCTATTTAATGCGAGAAACACGTTGTCTGGTGTTTTCACCACTCCACAGTGCGTTTGATATGCAGAACCAGCGAAATCTTGGTTTTCGTGGGGTTTCAAGCTGAGATATGCATTTTTTACCATAATCATGGTGAGACTTCTGTCCGAAGTATGCAGAATACTCGAGATCGCACTTTTCGAGCTATTTAATGCGAGAAACACGTTATCTGGTGTTTTCAGCAATCCACAGTGCGTTTGATATGCAGAACCAGCGATATCTGGGTTTTCTTGGGGTTTCAAGCTGAGATATGCATTTTTTACGATAATCTTGATGAGACTTCTATCCGAAGTATGCTTAATCATCGAGATCGCTCGTTTGAACATATTAAATGCGAGAAACACGTTATCTGGTGTTTTCACAACTCCACAGTGCGTATGATATGCAGAACTGGCGATATCTTGGTTTTCGTGGGGTTTCAAGCTGAGATTTGCATTATCTGCGATAATTTTGGTGAGACTTCTGTCCGAAGTGTGCAGAATCATCGAGATCTCTCTTTTCGAGCTATTTAATGCAGAAACAAGTTATCTGGTGTTTGCACCACTCCACAGTGCGTTTGATATGCAGAACCAGCGATATCTTGGTTTTCGTGGGGTTTCAAGCTCAGATATGTATTTTCTGCGATAATCTTGGTGAGACTTCTGTCCGAAGTATGCAGAAACATCGAGATCGCTCTTTTCGACCTATTTAATGCGAGAAACACGTTGTCTGGTGTTTTCACAACTCCACAGTGCGTATGATATGCAGAACTGGCGATATCTTGGTTTTCGTGGGGTTTCAAGCTGAGATTTGCATTATCTGCGATAATTTTGGTGAGACTTCTGTCCGAAGTGTGCAGAATCATCGAGATCTCTCTTTTCGAGCTATTTAATGCAGAAACAAGTTATCTGGTGTTTGCACCACTCCACAGTGCGTTTGATATGCAGAACCAGCGATATCTGGGTTTTCTTGGGGTTTCAAGCTGAGATATGCATTTTTTACGATAATCTTGATGAGACTTCTATCCGGAGTATGCTTAATCATCGAGATCGCTCGTTTGAACATATTAAATGCGAGAAACACGTTATCTGGTGTTTTCACAACTCCACAGTGCGTATGATATGCAGAACTGGCGATATCTTGGTTTTCGTGGGGTTTCAAGCTGAGATTTGCATTATCTGCGATAATTTTGGTGAGACTTCTGTCCGAAGTGTGCAGAATCATCGAGATCTCTCTTTTCGAGCTATTTAATGCAGAAACAAGTTATCTGGTGTTTTCACCACTCCACAGTGTGTCTGATATGGAGAACCTGCGATATCTCGGTTTTCGTAGGGTTTCCAGTTGAGATATGTATTTTCTGCGATAATCTTGGTGAGTCTTCTATCCGAAGTATGCTTAATCATCGAGATCGCTCGTTTGGACATATTTAATGCGAGAAACACGTTATCTGGTGTTTTCACAACTCCACAGTGCGTATGATATGCAGAACTGGCGATATCTTTGTTTTCGTGGGGTTTCAAGCTGAGATTTGCATTATCTGCGATAATTTTGGTGAGACTTCTGTCCGAAGTGTGCAGAATCATCGAGATCGCTCTTTTCGAGCTATTTAATGCGAGAAACAAGTTATCTGGTGTTTGCACCACTCCACAGTGCGTTTGATATGCAGAACCAGCGATATCTGGGTTTTCTTGGGGTTTCAAGCTGAGATATGCATTTTTTACGATAATCTTGATGAGACTTCTATCCGAAGTATGCTTAATCATCGAGATCGCTCGTTTGGACATATTTAATGCGAGAAACACGTTATCTGGTGTTTTCAGCACTCCACAGTGCGTTTGATATGCAGAACCAGCGATATCTGGGTTTTCTTGGGGTTTCAAGCTGAGATATGCATTTTTTACGATAATCTTGATGAGACTTCTATCCGAAGTATGCTTAATCATCGAGATCGCTCGTTTGGACATATTTAATGCGAGAAACACGTTATCTGGTGTTTTCACAACTCCACAGTGCGTATGATATGCAGAACTGGCGATATCTTGGTTTTCGTGGGGTTTCAAGCTGAGATTTGCATTATCTGCGATAATTTTGGTGAGACTTCTGTCCGAAGTGTGCAGAATCATCGAGATCGCTCTTTTCGAGCTATTTAATGCGAGTAACAAGTTATCTGGTGTTTGCACCACTCCACAGTGCGTTTGATATGCAGAACCAGCGATATCTGGGTTTTCTTGGGGTTTCAAGCTGAGATATGCATTTTTTACGATAATCTTGATGAGAGTTCTATCCGAAGTATGCTTAATCATCGAGATCGCTCGTTTGGACATATTTAATGCGAGAAACACGTTATCTGGTGTTTTCACAACTCCACAGTGCGTATGATATGCAGAACTGGCGATATCTTGGTCTTCGTGGGGTTTCAAGCTGAGATTTGCATTATCTGCGATAATTTTGGTGAGACTTCTGTCCGAAGTGTGCAGAATCATCGAGATCGCTCTTTTCGAGCTATGTAATGCGAGAAACACGTTATCTGGTGTTTTGACCACTCCACAGTGCGTTTGATATGTAGAGCCGCCGATAACTTGGTTTTCGTGGGTTTTCCAGCTGATATATGCATTTTCTGCGATAATCTTGGTGTTTCAACTATGAGAAGTATGCAGAATCATCGAGAACGCTCTTTTCGAGCTAGTCAATGTGAGTAACTCGTTTTCTGGTGATTTCACCACTCCACAGTGTGTTTGATATAGAGAACCGGCGATATCTTGATTTTCGTGGTGTTTCCAGCTGAGATATGCATTTTCTGCGATAATCTTGGTGAGTCTTCTGTCAGAAGAATGCAGAATCATCTAGATCGCTCTTTTCGAGCTATTTAATGCGAGAAACACGTTATCTGGTGTTTTGACCACTCCACAGGGTGTCTGATATGCAGAACCGGCGATATCTTGGTTTTCGTGGGGTTTTCAGCTGAAATTTGCATTTTCTGCGATAATCTTGTTGTTTCATCTATGAGAAGTATGCAGAATCATTCCGAACGCTCTTTTCGAGCTTGTTAATGCGAGTAACACGTTTTCTGGTGTTTTCACCACTCCACAGTGTGTCTGATATGGAGAACCGGCGATATCTTGGTTTTCGTAGGGTTTCCAGTTGAGATATGTATTTTCTGCGATAATCTTGGTGAGTCTTCTGTCAGAAGTATGCAGAATCATCTAGGTCGCTCTTTTCGAGCTATTTAATGCGAGAAACATGTTTTCTGGTGTTTTCACCACACCACAATGCGTTGGATACGCAGAACCTGCGACATCTTGGTTTTCGTCGGGCTTCAAGCTGAGATATGCATTTTCTGCGATAATCTTGGTGTTTCATCTATGAGAAGAGTGCAGAATCATCGAGAACGCTCTTTTCTAGCTAGTTAATGCGAGAAACACGTTTTCTGGTGTTTTCACCACTCCACAGTGCGTCTGATATGGAGAACCGTCGATATCTTGGTTTTCGTAGGGTTTCCAGCTGAGATATGCATTTTCTGCGATAATCTTGGTGAGTCTTCTGTCAGAAGTATGCAGAATCATCTAGATCGCTCTTTTCGAGCCATTTAATGCGAGAAACACGTTTTGTGGTGTTTTGACCACTCCACAGTGCGTTTGATATGCAGAACCGGAGACATCTTGGTTTTCGTCGGGTTTCAAGCTGAGATAAGCATTTTCTACGAAAATCTTGGTGAGACTTCTGTCAGAAGTTTGCAGAATCATCGAGAACGCTCTTTTCTAGCTAGTTAATGCGAGAAACACGTTTTGTGGTGTTTTGACCACTCCACAGTGCGTTTGATATGCAGAACCGGAGACATCT
Organism: Anthophora plumipes; assembly: GCA_951804975.1. NCBI lineage: Eukaryota > Metazoa > Arthropoda > Insecta > Hymenoptera > Apidae > Anthophora > Anthophora plumipes. Next base: position 36,428 of record CATORF010000057.1, read on the forward strand.
TGATTTTCGTGGTGTTTCCAGATGAGATATGCATTTTCTGCGATAATCTTGGTGGGTCTTTTGTCAGAAGTATGCAGAATCATCTAGATCGCGCTTTTCGAGCTATTTAATGCGAGAAACGCGTTATCTGGTGTTTTCACCACTCCACAGTTGGTTTGATATGCAGAACCGGCGATATTTTGGTTTTCGTCGGGTTTCAATCTGAGATATGCATTTTCTACGATAATCTTGGTGAAACATCTGTCCGAAGTATGCTGAATCATCGAGATCGCTCTTTTCGAGCTAGTTAGGGCCTGAAACACGTTATCTGGTGTTTTCACCACTCCACAGTTCGTTGGATATGCAGAACAGTAGATATCTTGGTTTTCGTTGGGTTTCAAGCAGAGATATGCATTTTCTGCGATAATCTTGTTGATACTTCTGTTCGAACTCTGCAGAATCATCGAGATCGCTCGTTTCGAGCTATTTAATGCGATAAACACGTTATCTGGTGTTTTCACCACTCCACAGTTGGTTTGATATGCAGAACCGGCGATATTTTGGTTTTCGTCGGGTTTCAAGCTGAGATATGCATTTTCTACGATAATCTTGGTGAAACATGTGTCCGAAGTATGCAGAAACATCAATAGCACTCTTTTCGAGCTATTTAATGCGAGAAACTCGTTTTCTGGGGTTTTCACCACTCCACAGTTCGTTGGATATGCAGAACCGGAGATATCTTGGTTTTCGTGGGGTTTCAAGATGAGATATGCATTTCCTGCGATAATCTTGGTGAGACTTCTGTCCGAAGTTTGCTGAATCATCGAGATCGCTCGTTTCGAGCTATTTAATGCGATAAACACGTTATCTGGTGTTTTCACCACGCCACAGTGCGTTTGATATGCAGAACAGGCGATATCTTGATTTTCGTGGTGTTTCCAGATGAGATATGCATTTCCTGCGATAATCTTGGTGAGACTTCTGTCCGAAGTTTGCTGAATCATCGGGATCGCTCTTTTCGAGCTATTTAATGCGGGAAACACGTTCTCTGGTTGATTTCACCACTCCACAGTGCGTTTGATGTGCAGATCAGGCGATATCTTGATTTTCGTGGTGTTTCCAGCAGAGATATGCATTTTCTGCGATAATCTTGTTGATACTTCTGTTCGAACTATGCAGAATCATCGAGATCGCTCGTTTCGAGCTATTTAATGCGATAAACTCGTTTTCTGGGGTTTTCACCACTCCACAGTTCGTTGGATATGCAGAACCGGAGATATTTTGTTTTTCGTCGGGTTTCAAGCTGAGATATGCATTTTCTACGATAAGCTTGGTGAAACATCTGACGGAAGTATGCAGAAACATCAAGAGCGCTCTTTTCGAGCTATTTAATGCGAGAAACTCGTTATCTGGTGTTTTCACAACTCCACAGTGCGTATGATATGCAGAACTGGCGATATCTTGGTTTTCGTGGGGTTTCAAGCTGAGATTTGCATTATCTGCGATAATTTTGGTGAGACTTCTGTCCGAAGTGTGCAGAATCATCGAGATCGCTCTTTTCGAGCTATTTAATGCGAGAAACAAGTTATCTGGTGTTTGCACCACTCCACAGTGCGTTTGATATGCAGAACCAGCGATATCTGGGTTTTCTTGGGGTTTCAAGCTGAGATATGCATTTTTATCGATAATCTTGATGAGAGTTCTATCCGAAGTATGCTTAATCATCTAGATCGCTCGTTTGGACATATTTAATGCGAGAAACACGTTATCTGGTGTTTTCACAACTCCACAGTGCGTATGATATGCAGAACTGGCGATATCTTGGTCTTCGTGGGGTTTCAAGCTGAGATTTGCATTATCTGCGATAATTTTGGTGAGACTTCTGTCCGAAGTGTGCAGAATCATCGAGATCGCTCTTTTCGAGCTATGTAATGCGAGAAACACGTTATCTGGTGTTTTGACCACTCCACAGTGCGTTTGATATGTAGAGCCGCCGATAACTTGGTTTTCGTGGGTTTTCCAGCTGATATATGCATTTTCTGCGATAATCTTGGTGTTTCAACTATGAGAAGTATGCAGAATCATCGAGAACGCTCTTTTCGAGCTAGTCAATGTGAGTAACTCGTTTTCTGGTGATTTCACCACTCCACAGTGTGTTTGATATAGAGAACCGGCGATATCTTGATTTTCGTGGTGTTTCCAGCTGAGATATGCATTTTCTGCGATAATCTTGGTGAGTCTTCTGTCAGAAGAATGCAGAATCATCTAGATCGCTCTTTTCGAGCTATTTAATGCGAGAAACACGTTATCTGGTGTTTTGACCACTCCACAGGGTGTCTGATATGCAGAACCGGCGATATCTTGGTTTTCGTGGGGTTTTCAGCTGAAATATGCATTTTCTGCGATAATCTTGGTGTTTCATCTATGAGAAGTATGCAGAATCATTCCGAACGCTCTTTTCGAGCTTGTTAATGCGAGTAACACGTTTTCTGGTGTTTTCACCACTCCACAGTGTGTCTGATATGGAGAACCGGCGATATCTTGGTTTTCGTAGGGTTCCCAGTTGAGATATGTATTTTCTGCGATAATCTTGGTGAGGCTTCTGTCAGAAGTATGCAGAATCATCTAGGTCGCTCTTTTCGAGCTATTTAATGCGAGAAACATGTTTTCTGGTGTTTTCACCACACCACAATGCGTTGGATACGCAGAACCTGCGACATCTTGGTTTTCGTCGGGCTTCAAGCTGAGATATGCATTTTCTGCGATAATCTTGGTGTTTCATCTATGAGAAGAGTGCAGAATCATCGAGAACGCTCTTTTCTAGCTAGTTAATGCGAGAAACACGTTTTCTGGTGTTTTCACCACTCCACAGTGCGTCTGATATGGAGAACCGTCGATATCTTGGTTTTCGTAGGGTTTCCAGCTGAGATATGCATTTTCTGCGATAATCTTGGTGAGTCTTCTGTCAGAAGTATGCAGAATCATCTAGATCGCTCTTTTCGAGCCATTTAATGCGAGAAACACGTTTTGTGGTGTTTTGACCACTCCACAGTGCGTTTGATATGCAGAACCGGAGACATCTTGGTTTTCGTCGGGTTTCAAGCTGAGATAAGCATTTTCTACGAAAATCTTGGTGAGACTTCTGTCAGAAGTTTGCAGAATCATCGAGAACGCTCTTTTCTAGCTAGTTAATGCGAGAAACACGTTTTGTGGTGTTTTGACCACTCCACAGTTCGTTGGATATGCAGAACAGTAGATATCTTGGTTTTCGTTGGGTTTCAAGCAGAGATATGCATTTTCTGCGATAATCTTGTTGATACTTCTGTTCGAACTATGCAGAATCATCGAGATCGCTCGTTTCGAGCTATTTAATGCGATAAACTCGTTTTCTGGGGTTTTCACCACTCCACAGTTCGTTGGATATGCAGAACCGGAGATATTTTGTTTTTCGTCGGGTTTCAAGCTGAGATATGCATTTTCTACGATAAGCTTGGTGAAACATCTGACGGAAGTATGCAGAAACATCAAGAGCGCTCTTTTCGAGCTATTTAATGCGAGAAACTCGTTTTCTGGTGTTTTCACCACTCCACAGTGCGTTTGATATGCAGAACCGGCGATATCTTTGTTTTCGTGGGGTTTCAAGATGAGATATGCATTTTCTGCGATAATCTTGGTGAGACTTCTGTCCGAAGTATGCTGAATCATCGAGATCGCTCTTTTCGAGCTAGTTAGTGCCTGAAACACGTTATCTGGTGTTTGCACCACTCCACAGTTCGTTGGATATGCAGAACAGTAGATATCTTGGTTTTCGTTGGGTTTCAAGCAGAGATATGCATTTTCTGCGATAATCTTGTTGAGACTTCTGTTCGAACTATGCAGAATCATCGAGATCGCTCGTTTCGAGCTATTTAATGCGATAAACACGTTATCTGGTGTTTTCACCACTCCACAGTTCGTTGGATATGCAGAACCGGAGATATCTTGGTTTTCGTGGGGATTCAAGCTGGGATATGCATTTCCTGCGATAATCTTGGTGAGACTTCTGTCCGAAGTATGCTGAATCATCTAGAACGCTCTTTTCGAGCTATTTAATGCGAGAAACACGTTATATGGTGTTTTCACCACTCCACAGTGCGATTGATATGCAGAACAGTAGATATCTTGGTTTTCGTGGGGTTTCAAGATGAGATATGCATTTCCTGCGATAATCTTGGTGAGACTTCTGTCCGAAGTTTGCTGAATCATCGAGATCGCTCGTTTCGAGCTATTTAATGCGATAAACACGTTATCTGGTGTTTTCACCACGCCACAGTGCGTTTGATATGCAGAACAGGCGATATCTTGATTTTCGTGGTGTTTCCAGATGAGATATGCATTTCCTGCGATAATCTTGGTGAGACTTCTGTCCGAAGTTTGCTGAATCATCGAGAACGCTCGTTTCGAGCTATTTAATGCGATAAACACGTTATCTGGTGTTTTCACCACTCCACAGTTGGTTTGATATGCAGAACCGGCGATATTTTGGTTTTCGTCGGGTTTCAAGCTGAGATATGCATTTTCTACGATAATCTTGGTGAAACATGTGTCCGAAGTATGCAGAAACATCAAGAGCACTCTTTTCGAGCTATTTAATGCGAGAAACTCGTTTTCTGGGGTTTTCACCACTCCACAGTTCGTTGGATATGCAGAACCGGAGATATCTTGGTTTTCGTGGTGTTTCAAGATGAGATATGCATTTCCTGCGATAATCTTGGTGAGACTTCTGTCCGAAGTTTGCTGAATCATCGAGATCGCTCGTTTCGAGCTATTTAATGCGATAAACACGTTATCTGGTGTTTTCACCACGCCACAGTGCGTTTGATATGCAGAACAGGCGATATCTTGATTTTCGTGGTGTTTCCAGATGAGATAAGCATTTTCTGCGATAATCTTGGTGGGTATTTTGTCAGAAGTATGCAGAATCATCTAGATCGCGCTTTTCGAGCTATTTAATGCGAGAAACACGTTATCTGGTGTTTTCACCACTCCACAGTTGGTTTGATATGCAGAACCGGCGATATTTTGGTTTTCGTCGGGTTTCAAGCTGAGATATGCATTTTCTACGATAATCTTGGTGAAACATCTGTCCGAAGTATGCAGAATCATCGAGATCGCTCTTTTCGAGCTAGTTAGTGCGAGAAACACGTTATCTGGTGTTTTCACCACTCCACAGTGCGTTTGATATGCAGAACAGTACATATCTTGGTTTTCGTGGGGTTTCAAGCTGAGATATGCATTTTCTGCGATAATCTTGTTGAGACTTCTGTCCGAAGTATGTAGAATCATCGAGATCGCTCGTTTCGAGCTATTTAATGCGAGAAACACGTTATCTGGTGTTTTCACCACTCCACAGTTGCTTGATATGCAGAACCGGCGATATTTTGGTTTTCGTCGGGTTTCAAGCTGAGATATGCATTTTCTACGATAATCTTGGTGAAACCTCTGTCCGAAGTATGCAGAATCATCGAGATCGCTCTATTCGAGCTATTTAATGCGAGAAACACGTTCTCTGGTTGTTTTCACCACTCCACAGTGCGTTTGATATGCAGAACCGGCAACATCTTGATTTTCGTGAGGTTTCGAGCTGAGATATGCATTTTCTGCGATAATATTGGTGAGACTTCAGTCAGAAGTATGCATAATCATCTAGATCGCTCTTTTCGAGCTACTTAATGCACGAAACACGTTTTCTGGTGTTTTCACCACTCCACAGTACGTTTGACATGCAGAACCGGAGATATCTTGGTTTCGGTCGGGTTTCAAGCTGAGATATGCATTTCCTGCGATAATCTTGGTGAGACTTCTGTCCGAAGTATGCTGAATCATCGGGATCGCTCTTTTCGAGCTATTTAATGCGAGAAACACGTTCTCTGGTTGTTTTCACCACTCCACAGTGCGTTTGATATGCAGAACAGGCGATATCTTGATTTTCGTGGTGTTTCCAGATGAGATATGCATTTTCTGCGATAATCTTGGTGGGTCTTTTGTCAGAAGTATGCAGAATCATCTAGATCGCGCTTTTCGAGCTATTTAATGCGCGAAACACGTTATCTGGTGTTTTCGCCACTCCACAGTTGGTTTGCTATGCAGAACCGGCGATATTTTGGTTTTC